>KZ652376.1:4197-19696 GCA_001010745.2 Gerris buenoi | reverse complement strand
GGTATTTTAACAGATGTAAACAAACTTTGAAGTTTAACAAATGTCTTGTACTAATTAATAATTATGCTCGATAAATTTTTAATTAATTAATGGAATTTCATTTGTTCCTTATTTTTTACCAGTTCCAACTATATGCTGTAAGTCAAAAACGCATTTATACTTTCGGTATTATTAACCATCAAAGTTAAAAATTCAAAAATCGGTAACTTTAAAATGGCGGCCGATATCAAAATTATATTTTGGTACAGAGAGGTACATTCGTGCCAATTTTAAACTCGATAAGATTTTTTTAAATTTTTGCTGATTCAGAATTAAACTGGGTTTAAGATGACGGAAAAGGCTGATTTTCTGGACAGCACAACAAGAAGTAAGGAAAGGACTGATTTTTTTGCCAAGTAACTCTCTGGTTAAATATACTCTGGGCACTACGATGAAACACACACACACGTACAGACGTCATGTGAAAACCACTAACGAGGTCTTAGAAATACCCAAATCAAATAATTCAGTTGAAATCTCGAGAAAAAAAATTTTCGATTTTGAAAAATCGAATAAAAAAAATCTCGAAAATAAATAAATAAATAAATAAATGGGTGAAATCAATACTTTTCCTAGCGTAGGGGAGGAAAGGTAAAAAGGTATATTCCAAAATTATCCATTATACCCTTCCAAAAATTTAATTAAAAAACTCTAATCCTTAAAGTAGTATCAAAAATTTGAAAAAGGCATAATTTTGTATGAATTAACTTTTGAAGAGCACTTATAATTAATTTTTTTATCTACGATTGATACGAAATATAAACATTGTATCTCTGTTTAGATGTGTAGAAAGTGATTCTTTACATACTTGTATTCATAGTTATTTCTTTTACATTGTTATTTCTCTTTACACACTATTATCTTAATTATTTATTATTATTTTTTTTTTTTCTCAGAAATAATAAAGTATATGTTTTACAGTTTTAATAAGCTGCTGTTATTCTAAATTTTACACGTTATCGTTAATTAATCGTTTCAAAGTTACGTAAATTAATTACGCAAGTTAAGTTACATTTAGAGAGTCTAAACTGTACAATATAGCATTTGAATTGACACAAACCAACAGTGATATTAGAGATGTAGAGATGGAAGCGGAAGGCGAGGGAGCTAATTGAGTCAGGGTGCTGTGTATTCGCTTCACTGCATCATTGCTCCCTCTGCTGGAATTAATGCACTTTGTACCACAGTGGAGCACTTGACTCATACCAACATAAACTAATTAGGGAATTCGATGAAACATCACAACGCAGACAAAATGCCAACATGTTAAATCAATATTTCTATCAATTTTACTTCTACAATAATAGTATATGAGGAAATTATTTAACGTTAAATATACTGTCAATTGGTGTGGCACATAGCTTCCTCGAATCCTATCATTTACTTTATTAATTTCATGCTATTACAAGCTTAAAGTCTAATTTGCTTAATTGTTTCCCCCTTTTTTACTTTCTCATATAAAGAGAAAGTATTGTGATGGCCCAAAAATTCGATTTTGATGGGTTTACACGTTTTGAGGTCCACTGAGTCAAAAAAAGTGGTTTTAAAAATGTCTGTCGTCTCTCTGTGCCGACGCCTGGAGCCTAAACTACTGGGCCGATTTTGACGAAATTTGGCATACATGCTCAGAAAAATCAATCCCCGAGACAAAATCGAGAGATTAATTTTAGTTCCAAATTTGGGGGCGCTATCACCCAAAATCTCTGAAAAAAAAAAACATGAAAAAAAATTATTTCTCGAAAAATGTTCCGACGATTGTGATTAAAAAATTCTAAAATGTAGTCAATTTAAATACGAATCTTTCGATATAAGCCGTTATCTGGGAAAAATCCGTTCCTGAGAAAATAGATTAAAACTCTGATGGGGAGAGCCCGGGTTCGATTCCCCGCCCGGGAGAAGTGATTTTTATGATAATTTTTGATAAAATCTTCAATATTAAATTAATTTATATACGAAAACTAATAAATGGAAAACACTTGGCTATGTAATAATAAGTTCGTCTGAGTTGTCTCGGACCGATTTTTTGAATCTGTAAAAAAAAAAATTTACAAGTTTTTATTTAACTTGCAATGCTTGNAATTTTTATGTTTTAATTATAACTGCATAAAACTTACTATTTAAACAGTAAATATCTCTTTAAATATCTATTTTAATTATAACTAATTATCTCTCAGCTCTTTTTCTCAACCATATTTATTATTCTGCCCGTTACCACGGGCCTAACGGCTAGTATTATATAAACTTATATGGAATCAACAATGGTAGGTAATTAAATCTACCATCCAAAATTTCATTAAAATTGGATGAGTAGTTTTAAAGATATGTTGGTTCGTAAAAATTGAGCGACAGAACAATCAGATATGGAACCAAAATTGTTTCCCGATATCTGATGAAACGGGTTTCTGTCTATGATTTTTGAAATCAGAGACAAGAGAAAGTCGTCCGTCAAAAAATCACAAAGCATCCGTATCTTTGGTAAGCTCGGAAGCAAAAGATATAAAATCGGTCCGAGACCCTCAGACTCACTTTCTCCTATATACGAGTTCATAATTACTTAGCCCAGTGTTTTGTTTTCGAATGTAGGTACATTTATTTATTTCACTTCATTATTAATTGTATTATAATTAAAGGTAGATTAATTGAAAATTTTATCAAAATTTATCATAAAAATAACTTCTCCTCGGCGGGGAATCGAACCTCTCTCCCTTAACGTTTAAAGCAATTTTCTCAGGAACTAGATTTTTCCCGGGAAAGTGCTTATTGTGTTAATAATATTTTTTTTCAAGTTTCTTCAATATTTTTGAGGCTAAGTGCCCCTAAATTTTCATTTCTCGTTTTTGCCTCGGGGTATGATTTTTCTGAACATGTGTATGCCAAATTTCGTAAAAATCGGCCCAGTAGTTTAGGCTCCAGGCGTCTGCACAGACATTTCTTAAAGCCACTTTTTTGAACTAAGAGGACCTCAAAACTTTTAATCCATGAAAATCGATAAAAAACTTTCCCGCCATCACAATACATTCTCTTTATATGAGAAAGTAAAATTTTGTTCATCACAAAATCACAAAGCTTCCGTAATCTTTGGTAAGTTCGGAAGCAAAAGATACAAAATAAATTGGTTGGGCGTCAAGTCTCACGTAAAAAGGGTTTCGTTGGTATTGTTAACATAAAATTAGTATAGCGGGTTGGGGAGGGGGACGTTTTTTTTGTTTTTTTTTTGACAAAATAGCGAGAAAAATAAACACTACCCACAAGTGTTATATATATATTTGTAATATACTCTTCAATACCTTTTTTTTGATACCCCACTCAAAATTTAAAAAAAAAAAAAAAATACTTTTTTCCCCCATGACAGGAATTATCCGCCATTTTGAATTTGGACACCTGATAATTTTGAGTTCGCCATATTTTTCCTGTGTGCGGGTCAAAACGATCATAATACTGGAGAGTTTCGTGTTTTTATCTAATTTTTTTTCATTCAAAAGTTATTGGAACCTTACAGAGTGACAGACACAGGAACGAAACTATAAGGGTTTTATTATTTTTTTTTTGGTTTTACCAACGAAACCCTAAAAACAAAAAGAACAACAAATATAATACACTCTAACCTGTAGATTGCAACCTTCCCGTCACGAGTAGGGGAAGGATAAACTTTATAGTTTGTTTTTATGTTAATCTATAATCATGATCTAACCAATTAATTACGTCGCAATAGAACAGATTAAACTAACTGACGAAATAAGTTTCAGTAACAAAGATTAAACTTGTTTTTTATTAGCATTCAATTATTAATTATTTAGTGAAAGATAAGAATATAATTATCTTTTTATAAAGATAAATTTATGTCCTTTTCATACCTCCCCTATTAAACGTGATTGAGACCAAAAACCAAAGCGAAAACGATATTAAAGTCAATTATTTTCTTGTAATTGCCTTAAACGAAGGCCAATTTAGCCAGAACTAATATTTTATTGATAACCCTAACTTTGTCTTTGTTGTTTTTGTTTTTTTACTTATCGTTACTCACGTAAAAGTTTGATGAATTTTTCCAAATCGTCAATCAATTATACGGTTTTTTTTTGTTTTTTTTACAAATTATAAAAATAACTTGCTATTATTTTCAGATAAATAACGAAACAGTATTGGCTCAACAATAGTTTTAGGCAAAACAATCAATTTGAAAGTTTCTCATAAATATTTTATGAAATATTAATTGAAGCTTTTGTTTTCTTTTCCGGTGATAATTTCTAACCTCTGATAATAAGAGTTACGGATTCGGTATTAATTAATTAATTGTGATTTGTTCTCTCATGTAGGGAGTAATAATGCGAAAACAAAGTATGTAATTTAATTCAATTTTGATGGATTCCTACGTTTTAAAGTCCCTTGAGCCCAATAAAAGTTATTTTATCTCCAGCAGGGAGAAAAACTGAACTTTCCTCCCTAGTTTACAGGGAAGTTACACATTGCACCCGGTTGGGTTAAACAGGGAGTAATGAAAAATAAGGGAATCATGAGCTCTCATGATTCCCTCCAGTGTTGCCCTAGATAAAGCACACGTAAATAAGGTTGGTGCTAATACACATTTCATTTACATTATCTATAATGTCATCTTCACACATGCCATGTAACCTCCACAACGGTAGCCATATAGTGATTCATCAGTAAAACAAACAAACAAGTTAAAAGTGAAATAATTTCTAAAAATGTAGATTAACTAATCCATATACATCAGCTGTCCATGTACCATTCAATACATGACTCAACTTCCAGTTGATTCTCCCATTTAATTTTAGCATTGAAATTCAAATAATTACTATCATTTAATTTTAACGTGATTAAACTTATTATTAGAGAATTATTAATATTATATCTAAGTATTTTGTTTTTTTGTTTTAAATAGATACAAAAAAAAATGTATTTTTTGTTGATTAAAATAATTTAAAATTAAAATCTTTCCATATTTTTTTCTCCCTCCAGGTAAGATCTTGTACGTACATCGTGAGTACAAAAAAAATCACTTGCACCCTCGCGATAATTAACTCCCTCGGCTTCGCCTTAGGAACCAAATTCATCGCATTCATCGCTCAGGGTACAATCACTTACTTTACTCCCTTGGTACGAAAGTAACTACATATTTCCTTATGAGCTTACCAAAGGTAAGGGATGCTATGTGATCGTTTTGAAGAATGAATAAATTTTTAATGTCTCCGATTTCAATAATTCCAAGACAGAAATCTGTTTCAGACATCAGGGTATATTTTTGGTTCTGTGTCTGTCTGTTGGTTTGTGGTTCAATTTTTTCAATTCTCTTAAAAAATGCATGTCCGATTGTAAAGGTAGTCACAGACGTCGTTCTTTTATGGCAGTTTTAACCGCACAGGTCAAACTGTACGGCTAAACACGAACAACGACCATATCCACTCACTAGGCGTTGCGTTGTTTTGTTTGGTTTTTCAAAGAGAATAGATTTTTTTTTTAACATTTTATTATAATGTCTTCGTAAGCTTTATCTTTATCAGAATATTCAGCAGATGTAACCTTCATAAGGCACGGATGGCTTTTATTCTATATAATTTTGACAGTAATAAATTTACAAAAGGCAATTTTTTTTTTTTTTCGTTATCAACATAACTTGATAAAAACACCATGTAAACATTAAGGATTGATAAAGCTGATATAATAGCTTGACATTATACTGATTAAGTTCTTTGTCTTTAAGTTGTAATCAGTAAAGAAGATAAATTTCGACAAGATAAATCGACGAGTTAATTTTGTTTGAACTTTATCAATTGTTTTAATTTTAAACACCATGTTAAAAAAAAGGAGATATAAATTAAGGAAATGGATAATTGAAATGTGGTGAAAATTAGAAACAGAAGAGAATAGTGAAGCAAACTTCACCCTCCATTACAGACAGACAACCAAACTTCACACTCCATTACAGACAGACAACGTCGCTACGCTTTTAACTTCAAATTTACCAGTAACTACCACAGCTATGACGTCACAAGCACCCTCCCTTCCTCCCTCTCATCCCACGCAGCATTAAACACAACTTAACTATTTCAACCAATGGCAACTCTTTGATTTATTAGTACTTGGGGGGAAGGGATCAGAATGAAATTAAAACTTTATCACCAACAAAAAACCAGTTTTTCAATTAGTGTGACTTGACACATGGCTTAATCGCGCCATAGCTTGTAATTTAATGATATTATGCTATTGTAACTAATTACATATTATCTAACTGATTTTCGTTTTCCCCTCCGGTTTTTGTACTTACGAGCTTATCTCAAAGGTATACGGAAGCTGTTAGTCCAGATGATAAGCGTGAGAAAAAGTTTCTTACTATTATCAAGTTATAATGTTGTGAACAAGATAAGACTTTTGAGACCATATCGTGTAGAAGATGAGACCCATTAAGAATATGTGGTCGACTAAGTTCGTCTGCGGGACATAGCTCGGCAATAGGCATTTGACAAAAAACAATCCGGTGGAGAGTAGCCATGTCCCATTAATTATGATGTGCAATGTGATTTTCATGATCCTGACTATAAAATTATTCATTATACATTATACCTAAAATCAAGTTTATTGAAAATTCAGGTTGATAAATAGTGACAATCAGACAATATCCCACATAGATGGTTCTGACTATCACGTCCAATTGCAGTCATTAAGATATCCGGAGGAGATCCGGAAAAAAATCTGATTTGATTGATTCTAGTCTCAAAGCTTGCAAAACCGCCGTAGCTCCAGCATCCTAGTTCCCGACAATTCTGCTTAACCATAATAACTAGTAATTAAATTAATTTATATGGGGTGTATTTCTGGCATAAGTGCATATTATTGCATATGTTTGGCATTTTCACTTAAAAATTCTACTTCTTCAGAGGAATTTAGATATAGGTACATATAATATCATGATTTAAACCACAACTGATTGGAGGACGTGACTTCTGCCCGCACGACCGTCGGGTGGTCGAGACGCACCAGAGAAGACGGCTCCTGTCATTTTACCTACTTTTTGACTGGCTAGCGTCAGGTTAGATTTGGGTATGTGAATAAAAGTAACGTCGAGCGTCAACTGCCGGGAAGTCACGCACCAGAGAATTCGCACCTTTAGTCACATAATTATCTTTTGATGGTACTATAACCTTTTGAGAATTAGAGATTATTCACTGTCTATAAAGGGGCACGTAAACCCCCTGTCCTAGCACCTGTTAGGAAAAGGGGTTTAGCAGTATCTACTTTGGTACCCAAAGTACAAAAGGCTATAGGCTACAGTAGGCTTATTTTCTTTTTCTTCGACTTGATCCCGGATAAAATTAAAGCTACTGGTGACGATTCATAAACTGCTGTCCTTGTTATCGAATTACATCTGGAATGGTTTTGTTGCCTTAATAAATGCACTACGCGTGTTATCTTTCACGGTTCGGACAATTTGGTCATCCTGCACCCTTAAAAACAACCAAGTGACACAAAGGTTGACATCCAAAGACGTGCATTTCGGGGACCTTCCAATATTGAAAAACTGGAGCCTCGTGCCGTTAAGTCAAAGGACTAAAGGACTTAAGTCAATGGACTAAAGGACTTAAGTCAAAGGACTAAAGGACTTAATGAGAAGAGAAGTTGACCAGGTTTAATTGGGGAAGGACCTAAATAATAGACGCAGGAAGGACAAATCATAGACGCAGTTCTCGAACGTAACCTGTGCTGGACCACTGTGGAGAATGTGACCCGAATCTTGGAAGTGTCGTTGAAAGGACATTTTCTTATTTATTGGTACGAGTACAATCAGACTCATTTTTAATTTTTAGATATTTGTTTTTTTCTGTGATTCTTTACGTACTTGTATTCATTGCGCATGCGCGTTTCATAATCCTTCTTTTTTACCGCACTATGGCGAAAACTGCATTTTGCTTTGCTCGTGTGGTTTTACTACCCTCGCTGTAGCTCGGGTGCCTACTACTCGGGTACCACACTCGCATGCAAAATGCTACTTTCCGCACTAGATGTGTAATGTACTATTCTTTACTTGGTTTTGAGGTATATAAGGGATATTACACTTCTAACAACCGCAAATATTTATGCGGCGTGTACCACAGTTTGGGAACTTTTCTTTTAGTGCATATATTTGGGATAATTGCACATTTTAAGTTCATGTTTCGCATTCTTTAAATCAATATTTTGAGGTTAAAGTGCATATTGATCCCAACTCTCATTATAATACCCCGAAAGCTAGCTCGACAAGAGAAATCTAAAACATAACTATCGATATTTTGATATCAGCTGTTACAGAACCTTCGAAGTTTAGAAGTAAAGAAACAAATGTTGGCATACTTAGGTCTTACTAAGGGCTTTTAGGGAAACTACTTTTGGTAATTACGGTATTAAGGTTCTTGGCAGAAAAGAAAGAAAATCGACAGATCGATTCTGCGGTTTAGGCAATGGTTTTGTCAAGAAAAAACAAACCTGCAATTATCTAGAATTACTTTTTTTTACCAGAATATGAAAATGATTTTCATTAAGTTTCACTTCTTCTTAATGTCCAGACTTAATCTCTCAATTTAATCACTTTTGTAAATTTTTCTGAATCATGTAAAATGAATTGTTTTAGCACGTTCATTATCACTGTTAAACTTTCATTTTCACCTTCACCTGCTCTCTGCTCTTACACTATTATTACCGCTGTCACCAGCTCTTGCACTTACACATTTTCTTTACATTGTTACTCCCCTATGATTTTGCTTCCGAGCTTACTCCGTTACTTTGGTTAACCAAAGTAACGGAAGCTGTGTGATCGTTCGAAAGAACAAAAAAAATGTTTAGGTCTCCGATTTCAAAAATTCCAAGACATCAGTTTCAGTCACCAGGAAACATTTTTGATTCCATGTCTGTTGGTCTGTCAGTCTCTTTGTCAGTCAGTCACTCAATTTTTGCGAACCAATATATCTTAAAAATTACTTGTCCAATTTTATTGACATTTGAATGGTAGGTCATAATTAGCCCATTGTTAGTCCCCATATAATTTTTTAACTTATGTTGTTTACCTAGTTAATACTTGTATGCCATACAATTCTTGTCTAGGTGTTAATTGTGTATTATTTAATTAACTTATGAATTATCTATTTTGTTTAACTTGCAAACTTTGAACTACCTGAAGATGTCGCTTTACTGTTCTTCGTCACTTGCGCACATTTGTTTCTCTGCCACACGCGCACGAACATACATTTACGTACACCTGTATTATCAAAAGCACTTATCTGATTTTTTTATGACATTTTGATGGTTCGTCTAAAGTAGCCCCAGATTAATTTTAACCGTCTGCGCTTATTAAATTTTGCTAAATTGATAAGCAAAAAGTGTTTATGTTTTTTGACAAAAAGGCGCGGAAAATAAAACACTACCCCTAGTGTTATATATATTTGTTATCTACTCTTCAATACCTTGCATTTGACACCTCATATTGCCATAATACATTGCCTAATACCATAATACATACACAATACATTGCCAAAAAACCGTATCTACCGTTTTTTTGGACAAAAAAGTTTTGAGATAATCGACTTTTAAGTTTTCAAAGTTTAAAGGCTTATAACTCCCTTATTATTCGTCCGATTTTTTATTATTTTATATTAATGAATTAAGAATTTTATTCTCTTTAGAGCCACATTTGTTTTACCTAAGTTAAATAAATACATTTTTGGGGGGATCAAATTTATGAAAACACCTGTAGATAAGGTGTTTTTCTATCTGAATATAACAGGTTTAACGTAACTGTGGTGTAAGTTGACTGTGATTTCAGAAGCGAAATTACCGTATCTACCGTCAGATACGGTCTTTTTCCTTCTGATTTGTCACTTAAGGCAATTTCGCTTAGTAAATTGTCCTTTAATACAAAAACCTTAACTAAAAATCTCTGTTTTCTCGTATTTAGGATGAAGATACGGCTTCGGGACCATCAAAAACGGCAAAAACAACCCCCCAAAACCCTGAATAGGTCAAAACCCTATTTTCGACCAAAATGACAGATACGGTTTTTTGGCTTAGCACGGCAGAATTATCATATATTATTTGAACAGCTGATAATTTTGAGTTCGATATATTTTTCCTGTGTGTGCCTGAAAACGATCTTTAATACTGGAAAATTTCATGTTTTTATCTCCTTTGGTTCAAAAGTTATTGGAACCGTAGAGAGTGACAGATAGACAGACAAACTATGTGGTACATTAATTTGCAGAGTCTTTTACTAAATTAAAGTGTCAACTAAGCAAAAGTTTAAGGGCGCAGACGGTTTAAATTAATCTGGGGATATCTGTGGTTTACTTTCGACAAACTATCCAAATTTCATAAAAATCAAATGAGTACTTTTGTAGATATAGGAGAGTATCTTTGTGCGCATGTGGAAGAGAAACGAATGGGTGCAAAAGGTTGTAACATATATAGGAACAACAATGGGCTAATTGTGATTTATCATTTAAATTTCATTAAAATCGGACAAGTAATTTTTGGAACGAAGTTCCTTATGGCACGTTCTGGAGCCCGGGAGTGAATCCGAAAAAAACGACCATAATCACCGTCACAAAATCACCGTCACGCAAAATCCGTCACGAAATCTACCGATGATGATAACTTAGGAACTCTGTTACGTGACTTGTTTTGTTTATTTTTGTTATATGTCAAAAATGTCACTTGGTTTTCGAAAATAAATTTAAAAAAATATCGAAAATAAGTAGTAGTTAGCAACGTATACGTACTTAGCAGTGTGATTTTATAATTTATATTTAATGAAAAATGTAAGGAACTTCGTTCATACTAGGTGTCCCGTGACACCACACGTATTTTATTGAGATATATTGGTTCCCAAAAATTGAGCGACAGACCGACAGACGGACACAGAACTAAACATGTTCCTTGATATCTGAAACGGATTTATTATCTTAAAATTTATGAAATCTGACACATAAAATATTTTTGATCTTCAGAACGATCACATAGCTCTGTTACCTTCGGTAAGCTTGAAAGCATTATAATAACTCTTAATATCTACGGTATTTTGATTTATTATCATATTCCGATATTATCATTTTCGTCCCATTCGCCAAGAGAAAAACAGATTACGTCAGATGTATAAAATAAAGTAGTTTATATTTAAATGTCGGGTTTGCTGGCTTATGTGGATCAAAAATAATAAACTAATTTAATGAAAGGTCGCTGCAGACAAGGAAGAGCTTAATGTTACGAGGTTAGCTGCAGCGCAAACTAGAGCACCTTACTACTACTCAGTCTATATCACTCTTAACTTAACACGAGTGTGTGTATTAATCTATATGTCAGGGGNGACACCGAAAGAGAATCAGAACGATCTACCGAAGAAGTTGAATCCAACAAAGGCAACGGGTTTTCTGGTGTAGATTCACTTCGGGTCCGCTTTTTCCCCTTGTCAGACCGTTTCTTATTAAATTTTGATTGCCTCGGCATTTTCCACAAACAAAATGAACTAATTACAACTATAATATATTCCTAAAACGGATGTATAGTTAGTAATAAAAAGTATAAACGAGAGCTATAAAACAAGAACACAAAGCACAATCACAACAAAACAAAGTAGGTTTTAGTTTATAATTATGGTTTTCTATCAGGGTTGCAGTTAAAAATATGTTCAAGGAACAGTGTAACCAACATCAGGAATAAAAAATAAAACAGAAAAGGAGAGTTACAGCTGTTTTACTCTTGATAACATTTTGTTATGGTGTTGTTTTCAGTAAATCGCCTGCCCTGTAAAATCTAATTTTTTTAGGTTTCGGAACATTTATCTCGGAATCTATATCACCTATTGACATAATTTTTTTTTTAATCTGTTCAGTAACAATAGAGGATATTGATCAAATAGTTTCACATAATTTGGTTGATTAAAATATATATAAAAAAATTACTCATTCAAGAAAAAAATGCATTTTTTTTTAATTTGCTATAAAAAATTTAGGAAAAATAGAGCATAGATGAAAATATTTGATTAGATAGATTAAGCTAAGCTTAATCTAATGCAAAAAAAATTAAAACGATCGGTCTATTCGTTTTTTATAAAAGTGTACCAATAGGTTGGCTGATTTACCCATTTTTGGCCTACCTAGAAGGTGACTCGCGCGTCCCCTTGATTAAATTGATAATTTGATCAAATTACAACAGCTTTTAATAAACAGCTTGGTTTTCCTGTGAAATCCGCGTCACGGAGGGAATGAAGTCCGACGTTTCGCTTCCACTGCTGGAAGCATCTTCAGGGGTGTGGTGCATCGTGGTGTTGACTCGATGTACTGACGACTGGAGGGAGGAACGGCGTATTTATACTAGTTTCCTAGACCTTAGATTGTGCCTGGGTGTTCCAGTACTCGAGGTGATACTTTGTCGGGATGATGAAATCTCGCAGTGGTGTTTCTTGGACAAAACTACAGCTTTAATTAAAACTCGTTAGAAGACTAAATTTCTTGTTGATATATCATTGCCCGGATAATATCTAGTGTTTCGATCAAATCTTTTAAATTTTTGATTTTAATCGAATTATAATTACTATTTACAAAGGGAGACAGACAGAGAAAAATAGACTTCAGCGCCGGGACTCGAACCCCGGACTTCGTCCCCTTGAATGACTTTCGTCATTGAATTTGAATTTCTAATTGATTGTACTAAGTACAGGTACTAATTGGGTACTTTATAATTACAAGCGTATTTCTCGGTCTAATTATATTGTCGTTTGTTGACTTCTAAGACTTGTAGAAAAAATTTGAATGCTTAATTCGGGATCAGGTGTCAATATCGTCAATATTCTTCAGTGTAGCTTAATTGGTTAGAGCTCCCGCATACTGGAAATGAGGGGGAGGTCCGTGGTTCGGGTTCCGGCTCTGAAGTCTATTTTTCTCTGTCTGTCTCCCTTTGTGAATACATAGTAATTATAATAAGATTTAAATTAAAATTTAAACGTTCCGTAGTATGAATACTACCAAAAACTTATAAAAATTAAATTTTTGTGATTGATTCAGAAGTTTGTTGATAGTTGACAGTTGATGATTCAAACCACTAGAATGATTCATGGGTCTTGCTGATTCCAAACATTAGATTGATTTAGAGGTTTAACTGATTCGAACTACTAGATTTATTCAGGAGTCTTGCTGATTTGAAATACTAGATTGATTCAGAGGTTTAACTGATCCGAACTACTAGATTTAATCAGGAGTCTTGCTGATTTGAAACACTAGATTGATTCAGGGACTTGCTGATTCCAACCACTAGATTGATTCAGAGATCTTGCTGATTTAAACCACTAGATCGATTCAGGGGTCTAACAGATTCGAACCATTAAATTGATTAAGAAGTCTTGCTGATTTGAAGCACTATATTGATTTAGAGGTCTTGCTAATTCGAACCCCTAGATAGATTCAGGGTCTTACTAATTATAACCACAAGATGGTTTCAGGGGTCTTGCTGATTCCAACCCCTAGAAAAATTCTTGGATCGGCAACCCAGCCCTTTCGGTGTAATTTTATTTACTCTTTTTTATTTTATCAACATCGATAACTACCCCACAGTAAAAGACTAAAGTAATCCTATATTAAGATACTAAGGTTTTTAAAGTGCAGACTTTTTTCGCTCGCCAACTGTCGCATATACAGCATATATATGTGCAAATATAGTGATATTATAAGTCACTCAAATAAGTATTCATCTATATGTAAATATATTGAAGCAAAAAACTAAAACCACTCTGGAATATTGTAAGTTAATCCAAGTTCTGTCTCTTAACATTAATAATTTACGAATTCAAAGGTTGGTAGACCTGGAGGCCAGTCCATCTAATATTCTAGTCATGAAGTTAGACTAGAAATGAAATTACCAAGTTTCAAAGATAAAATATTTATATCATCAGAGCTTATACCTAAGAGTCAGCTGTTAATATTTAGGTTAAGGGGGTTAAAAAAAAATTAGTATATAAAAATGAACGATATATGTAAATTTAATCTTTAACTTTACGACTTCGCCTATTCGCGAGGCAATACGTGATGGTCCAGGAGAAAAGTGTCTGACTATAATCAAGCTATAATTTTGTGTGTAAGTTAGTTAATCTTTTGGTGCCTTTTAAGAAAATGTGGTCGGCTAAGGTCGTCTGCGGGACATAGCTTGACAACAGGCATTATAGCCCATTATGACGGACAATGTGAATTGCATGATCCTGAGTACAAATTAGTACATCAAAAATCAATTTGATGATAGTTAGGTTTGTCAGTGAAATATTACTCCAAAACAAAGTGGTCACCTGCCTTAATTTTCAGTCTACTAAATAATTTTGTGCTCAGGATCAATAAAATCACATTGTCAACTAAAATGGATGGGACATGCCTGCTCTCCTCCTGTTTTTGTTTTAATGCCTATTCATCATGGAAGAGGTGTAGATCAATAACCAACAACGTCTTCACACAAAATAATTGTATTTGTTACAATTGACCGGTTTCTGCAGCCTTCTTCAGATAATCTGTGTAGGTTATTAAGAGACTTCAAAAATGCAAGTGTATTTTGACACTGGAGAAAAACACAGTCGATGATTTTAATGCCTATTTCCAAGCTGTGTCCCGCAGACGAACTTAGCCGACCACATTTTCTCAAAAGGCACTACAAGATTTACGTGTACACAAAAGTCCGGACACTTTTTTGCACGCAATCTCCTGTACTGTTAGTATTATATATGTTGCTTCAAAGCTGGCCCGGGTTTGTTCATAGTGTTAAGCGAGTGTTAAGAAGCTATGATTGTTAGGTAGTGTTAAAAAACTGTAAGAGTCAGGTAGTGTTAAGATGCTGTGATTGTTAGGTAATGATAAGATGCTGTGATCGTTAGGTAATGTTAAGAAGCTGTGATTGTTAGGTAGTGATAAGATGCTGTGATCGTTAGGTAATGTTAAGAAGCTGTGATTGTTAGGTAATGATAAGATGCTGTGATCGTTAGGTAATGTTAAGAAGCTGTGATTGTTAGGTAATGATAAGATGCTGTGATCGTTAGGTAATGTTAAGAAGCTGTGATTGTTAGGTAATGATAAGATGCTGTGATCGTTAGGTAATGTTAAGAAGCTGTGATTGTTAGGTAATGATAAGATGCTGTGATCGTTAGGTAATGTTAAGAAGCTGTGATTGTTAGGTAATGATAAGATGCTGTGATCGTTAGGTAATGTTAAGAAGCTGTGATTGTTAGGTAATGATAAGATGCTGTGATCGTTAGGTAATGTTAAGAAGCTGTGATTGTTAGGTAATGATAAGATGCTGTGATCGTTAGGTAATGTTAAGAAGCTGTGATTGTTAGGTAGTGATAAGATGCTGTAATCGTTAGGTAATGTTAAGAAGCTGTGATTGTTAGGTAATGATAAGATGCTGTGATCGTTAGGTAATGTTAAGAAGCTGTGATTGTTAGGTAGTG
>KZ652375.1:153041-187707 GCA_001010745.2 Gerris buenoi | reverse complement strand
CTATGCCAACAGTTTTTTAGCTACCAAAGACAGGCAGGAGATGACATGTCAAGTCATATGTCTAAATTGAAAAATCTTTGGGATGAATTAAAAAGAGAAATCAAAAAGGACCAGAAGCAAGACTTGCCTGAACTTTTTTTAATCTGCAAGATTTTAGGTACTCTACCAGTCGATTACTTCTCGTTTAAATCAAGCTGGATGCTGATGACTAAGACAGAAAGAACCATCGAAAATCTTACCATTCAGTTGTGTGCCTATGAAAGAGCCCTGTGCAGTAAAGAAGTTGGAGGAGCGAGTGCAAGTGGTGAAGCATTAACTGTTAAAGTGCCTTTCACTAGTAAGAAGTACCAGAAGCCTCATACAATTTTTTGTAAATACTGCAAGGCGCCAAATCATAGGATAAAGCAATGTGAAAAATGGATAGCAGATGGGAAGCCCCCGAAGCCCCCTAAAAGTGAAAATAAAAATAAATTTATAAATAGTGTGGCATTGACATCAACATCATTAAATTTATACATTTCGGAGAAAGAAGAAACAAATGAAGAATGGATCGTTGACAATGGCGCAACAAATCATATGACATTTCAGAAACATTTATTTAAATCTTATAAAAACTTTTCAACACCACACACTATAGTTACTGCTAATGGTGAATTTGTGAGTGCTATAGGATTAGGCGAAATAGATTTTTTAGCAACTGTCAAAAATCAAAAGCGAAGACTAACTCTAACTGAAGTCTGGTATGTTCCGAGTCTGAAGAAAAATTTATTTTCAACTTTAGCTGCTCAAGATAAATATGACAGAAGTTTGTTTACATCAACTGCTACTCAATGTCAACTTAATATAAATAATGAAGTAGTGATTGAAGGATTTAGAAATCGTTTTGGAGGCTTATTTAAATTAAAATTTGAACACCTTATTACGAAAACTAATCATCTAAATGCATTATCTAAAAGTGATTTATTACAATTCTATCATGAGAGATTAGAGCATAAAAACAAACGTCATGTAAAGAAGTGGTTGTCAAAAGAACATTTAGTTAAAATTAAATCAGACAGTGATGTGTGTGAAGGGTGTATTTATGGAAAATCACATAGACGTCCTTTTAGTAATAGGAATAGAGCTGCACGGTCATTCTGATGGAGCTATCTCAGTTTGACTACCTGCCTACACAAAGAAGAAAGACTACTAAAAAGGTTTGGAATGAATAACTGAAGACCAATCTCCACACCTATAGTAAGAAAACTTCGAAGTAGGGAAGGTCAGCGTTAAAAGTAAAGCTGAAGTCTGAAGATAATTTAAAATATCGTGAAGCTGTATTTACGCAGGAGGAGTGATATCCTTCCTGACTCAGCCAGAGACGAGACTTCAGTGGCCATCTCAACGACTGAAGCAGAGGTCGTTGCAATGAGTCCACAGGTCGATCAAAAACCAGGGCGTGTGTATGTACGTAGGAGGAGCGATATACTGATAATCAACTTGCGACATACTGACGAAGCCTTTATTTAAGCCAAGACACCTTTTCCTATGTCAGGGCATGGGTCTGGCCCTAATTATTAAATGAGGGAAGGTGTTGAGGTTTAGGACATTTAATATTTTGTTAATAATGTAGCAAGTAATGTCAAGTACTATTTATTAACTTGACATTCCTTGTCAGCATAAATTGTATTGAGTTTTTTCATACATTGTGAGGTTCTATTAAAATTCTCTTATTAGTTTTTTCAATAATAGTCTTGGTGTAATTTATAAATAGGTCATACTTTAATTAAAGTTAGAAAGCAATATGTGTGGTTATTTTATCTGTAGATCTTTCTTTATTGACTAAGGATTACAAACTTACAATCTAAAGAATTACGTTCTAATCTACGTATGTATAATAAAATATACATACTAATCTTGTTAGAAATATGCATCAAAGTCTTTCAGACACTTTTTCCAATCTTTAATTGTTGTTACACCAACTCCTAACCCTAAAACTCAAGCTAGTTTAAGAACGGACTCCCCTTTGTCAAGCCGTTGAAGAATATCTAATTTCTAAAGTAATGCACCGAGTACACTCAACCTGTGTAGGTTTCCATTGAGGAGCCATATTGATTAAAGTTATAGCATAACTGGAATGTAAATATAGAATGCCACGCATGATAAGGAACGAAGTATAGATCAGTATGACAGCAAAAAAACAACTTGCTACTTTTATTGTTTTATACTAAACTAGCCGTTATGCCCGTGAAAACGGGCAGAATAAAATATAGTCAAAAAAAGAGATAGTTATAATTAAAATATTTAAATAGATATATTATACTGTTTAAATAGAAAGTTTTATGCCCTCAGAATCATTACACAGACATAGCACATCGGTAGCGTTTCCGCCTGACGCACAGGAGGTCACTGGTTCAATCCCAGCTTATGGCTCACCAATTTTAACGTTATAAATCATTTAAGGTGAGTCGTCGCCGTCGCCGTCGGGACTCTACTCGATTATATAAAAGATATTCTGATAAGGATGAAGTTCGGTCGTGTCAGATTACATTTCTTTTTAACCAAGGGGTGTCTTAGCCACATATTCCGAGGAGTCAAATATCCTGAGGTCATATATTCCGAGGAGTCAAATATCCTGAGGTCAGATATTCCGAGGAGTCGAATATCCTGAGGTCGGATATTCCGAAGAGTAAAATATCCTGAGGTCGGATATTCTTAGGAGTCAAATATCCTGAGGTCAGATATTCCGAGGAGTCGAATATCCTGAGGTCGGATATTCCGAAGAGTAAAATATCCTGAGGTCGGATATTCTTAGGAGTCAAATATCCTGAGGTCGGATATTCTTAGGAGTCAAATATCCTGAGATCGGATATGAGGGGTTCTACTGTACTTGCAAACTACTGAAAGTTAAAAGCTATGTTTGCCTTTAACTTCACTTTTGTGGGTGCCTGGGTGCCTGCCTGTCATCAAAATTTGTTGGAAGGCTATTTTAACCCTCTTTCAGTCATCCAATCAAGCTGAAACTTGCCTCAGACTCTCTACCAATACAAAAACATTCTAACAAATGAATTAATTAAATAAAATCAATTAATTAATTTTTAAATTTAATTATCTTTTTAAATATGAATGGATTAAATTTAAAAAAATTAAGTAATAAAATTAAAATAAAAATGTAATGAATTAATTATTTAATTAATTGGTAGGTATATAAAATCTTTGGAGGGTTAACCCTCTTTCAGTCATCCAATCAAGCTGAAACTTGGCATATCAACTCTGCCAATACAAAATAATTAATTAATTAAATTTTACTAACGAATTATTTAAAATTAAAATGAATTAATACCAATATTTAATCCCACAACCAAAATGCAAAAATAAACGGACTTATTAATAAAAACTTGGTTTTTATGGGCTAGTGTTATTAATTTGTATATCTTTCTTTATTGACTTAAAAATACAAACTTACTTTGACGGTGTATATTACAGAAAGTTGGAAGGTATGGGTGTGGTTGTTATCTGGAGATCTGGTTCTTATCTGATTCTTCTTGGATAGATAAAAGATACGGTAGCACTTTGATAAAAGTAGTGTGTTGAAGATGGTGTGTGGTAGTGGTTATCTTGGTATGAGATCATTGTATTTAGAGTAGGGGGTAGAGCTGTAATGGTGTAGAGAAGTTTATAGGGTGGGTGGGGGGTTACCCATCACCTATGTTTTCTTAGTTTGTGATTTGCAATCAGTGTGATAAGTTTTGATAGCACAAGCTCTTTTATTAATCTCAACCGGTATTTTTTCATATAATTAAATCCAATCGATTATTTTTTATATATTTACCCAAAAACTACTCCTACGGATTCGGTTATTTTATCTGGAGATCTTTCTTAGATGCCTTACTAGATCTTAGATCTTTGATTAAATCTGCTATCTTAGATCTTTCATAGACTTATTATCACAGAAAAAGTATAAAACTTTGTGTGTGGTTTTTTATCCGCAGATCTTTTTTAGTTAGCATAAAATGGCGTCATACTTTGATTATTCGATTCTACTTCGTTTTTATTATAGAGAGTAAGAAATACTTTAAAAATACAAATTCAATTTAATGGTGTTTGCTGTAGAAGCTTTGTGTGTGGTTTTTTATCTGTAGATCTTACTTAGATGCCTTTAGCTTAGTCCATACTTAGGACTCAGTGTTGCCTGTTTTTGTTGTAAGGCTGAATCGGCTTTGCTGCAAGTCAGCCCCGCAACAAAGACAGGCAACATCGGTGTGGACTAAGCAAGATCTACAGATAAAGAACTAAGCTTTTTATTAATAACTTATTTTGACGGTGTAACTAATATAAAAAAAGAAAGCCCATCATGTGGATCATATCTGTAGAGCTTTTTTAACTTACCATATGTTTCAGAATTAATTAAATCATGTTTTATATTTCAGAAAGTAAGAAAGCTATTTATGTGGGTCTTTATTTTATCGTTCTTTCTTTATTGACTTCTTAGAAATACAAACTTTACTTTATAATTTTTCTTTTTTCTTGATAGTGAACCCTTTTTTTTATTATATATTGATGAGTAATAGAAAACTATATATAGAAATATATTTTCTTTGGGCCTTAAAGGGTTAAATAACTTAAGCTTCTTCCTCCTTTTCTTTAGAATAAAACAGCTATATTTCGCCCTAACTAAGAGCTTCTTCAGGCTGATAATATTTTCTAAGACATATCCTTATTATGAATTAAAGCACAATTTTCATCAGTTAAAAAAAAAAAACCTTGTCATTCCAACACACACACAATAATTCCATATTATGGATTGAGTCATAAAATTAAAATAAAAAACTGTCAAAGCGAATCCTCCCTGAATGACTCACAGGGAGAGACCTTAGTTAGGGCGAAATATAGCTGTTTTATTCTAAAGAAAAGGAGGAAGAAGCTTAAGTTATTTAACCCTTTAAGGCCCAAAGAAAATATATTTCTATATATAGTTTTCTATTACTCATCAACAAACTTTACTTTGATCATGAATTGTATTATACATTACAATTGTATTACTTTGTTACACAACGTGATGAAATCTTGGTATGTCGTTCTTATATCTTCTTTTCATGCTTTTCTTGAAAGATTACAGAAGACAATGTCCACATTTTGTTAACTATATTGTTCCTAGCTTAATACAAAAAAAACTTTATTTTTACAATTGTTAAGGTGAAAATACACGGGATGGAAAACTAGCGTATAGTTTTTACTATAAGTATAGTAAACTAGCATTCATGCCCACATGAGCTTTAGTTTTAGTCAGCTATATGTATAATTTATTATTCTATAGTTGAATTATACGCTATACATACAGAAATATTACTATACAGAGGGTTACACAAGAAGTAATTAAAACTATACTTGTTGTTGTATAGTTTTGATTCCATCTCGTGTGGCCCCTCTGTATAGTAATATTTCTGTATATGTAGTGTATAATTCGACTATAGGATAGCAAATTATACATATAGGTGACTAAAACTAGAGCTCATGAGGGCATGAATGCTAGTTTACTATACCTATTGTAAAAACTATACGCTAGTTTTCTATCCCGTGTGTTTTCACCTTAAGTTTTTTTTTTTGAGTCAACATCAGTACACTCATACTTTTAGTGAATGTCATTAGTGCAGCAATACTTCTGACTTATTTTTTTTTTAACATATTAATTATGTTTGTACTCATTTTATCTCTACTAACTGAATATTATTTATTACTTATTTAAACACATTGTTATTCTTACTGAAACAAACTGAATATCTACAAATTTGGCTTCTTTTTTTTTCGTTTTGATATGGCTGATCGGATTCGATGAGTTGACCCATCACTTTAATAGTAGCTGTAAAGAGCCATCTGGTAGGCATTGACTGCTCATGGGATGTGACGCCAATTGATTTTATTTATTTTTTGTTTTATGTACATTTTTATATCTTTATTACCTTTTCTGTAGTGTTAAGGTTGCATTTTTTTTTTTTTTTCTTCTTTTTTTGTCAAAATGTATTGCATTGTCCCCTTTTTTGTGTGGAATTTTCCTGGATATGTCTAGGTAGTTTTTTTCATTATCATAGGGTCTGTAGTCTCCAACAAAGGCCATAATAATCTATTTTGTCATTCAATCTGCCTTTTTTTTTTTTTTTTTTTTTTTTTTTTTGCTCGGTTTAATTTTGTAAACGTTTTCACTACAAGTATAAAAATTCATCCCATAATCTCTAATATATCACAAACCAATGATAATACAAACATGTGATGTAAACAATGCAGACGTAAGTAAAAAAAGCAAGTGATTGAAAGTAGAAAAGTCTGGCAGTAGGGGGGTCCCTAGTACAGGTAGATTTAACGTGCCTTAGTAAAAACTGATGAGTGGGGAGCCATACCATGTATGTATGTAAATATTTAATTACCACTCAATATAGGCAACCTGGCATATAGATCCAGTAAAATATTTAATACTAAAAACTTCTAATTTTACTCAATTTTTTTTTTATGAAACAAAGCCTTCAACATTTAGAACAAACCACTGTACAAAATAGTTATTTATGCACCTAGGGAGTAAAGTGAGCCATTATTCCCTGAGCGAAAAAGTTGATTCTTGGGGCGAAGCCGAAAGAATCATGTCCCTAAATCACGAGGCGAAGCCGAGGGAATTAGACTTTTTAATTCCCGAGGCGTAGCCAAGGGAATAACGCTAATTAGCTCCCGAGGTGAAGCCGAGGGAGATAATTACCGCGAAAGGAATAATGGCACTTTACTCACGAGGTACATACAATATTTTATCTCCTTTGTAGGAAGTAAATACACATTTTCGTTCATTGCACAGTTTTTATTTATTATTTTAATAAATAACTATAATTATTAACACTTTTAATAGCAGATATTAGAGATTCAGTATTAAAATCAAATAAGAATTGGAATTAAACTCAAATAGAAGGTTACTTAGATGCAGGTTATAAACATAGATAAACATGGTCGTAAAAGCAGTGACGCCAACCTGATTTCAACATCTTCACTACATTAACCATTCATTTTCTACTATTTATAAAATAATTAAGTTGCAATCTTTACTTTTTCACCCTACTTTACTTTTTCGCCCTACTTTTTACTTTTTCTCCCTACTTTTTGATTCAGGGAAGAAAAGACCTGCTTTAGTCCCTCTAAACTAATTCAAAATCATAACTTTTTTACCCTACTGGAGATAAATAGATTTTATTTGCCAGTTTTGTGCCTATAAAGTCAGGCCGTGACAGAAAGTTAAGGCCAGTTTGTAATGTATGAATCCAAAAATTTTAAAATTCTGATCAACATACGTTTGAAATTATTTACTGAGGTAACTCCTGGTCCATATTTATGTAGGGGACTACGGACCCTCCCCTAATAAAATAAATATATTTTGTTTAATAATAAAAAAAATTTAAAAAGTGACCTTTTTCCTCCTGTTGTTGGTGTGTTGGCTGTGCAGGTGTGTGTTTGCCTGTTTTATTGTAGAATGATGGTGAAAATTTAAAACAGGGATTACGATCTATAAATCACCACCGCCCAAATAAATTTTTTTTTTTTGTTAAAAAAAAAAAATTGTGTTTATTTGGAACCAAAGTATGGTGTCGATGGAGTATGGAACCAACCTCAGATGAATACCTATCTATTCTACAGTGGTTACTTGCTGATACATCGCATTTGTAAACAAATCCATTTTTTTTATATTTATTTATTTTCTTTTTTTTTTAAATTTATTTTAATTTTTTATTTAATGTTATAATGATGTGTTTTAATATATTTAAATTAAAACTCAAAGAGAAAAATTATTCTTTTAACTATTGAAGAGAGAACACAATAAAAAGTAAAAAAAAAAAATCTTTATATTTTTCTATAAAGATGTATATACATAATTGATCAAAAACTCCAAAGAGTCAAATTGATCAGTTTATTGTCAAAATACCCTCAATAATATCTAATTTCTAATATAATATTAATAATCCTTGGCACTACAGCCCTCCTTGGATTAAGGCCTACCAAGGGGCTGCCAACAACTATAAATGTAATGGATGAAATTTTGTTGTAGTCTCGTAGAAGCTCCTTGAGCTATATGAACCTTATAATTACATACGTAACGGATATAAGCCCCTCTCATTTAAAGCAAGCTATTTTGCAAAAAATTGAGATTTTAGGACAGTAAAAGATTCAATCTTCATCTTTTCTAGAAAATTAAGAGTTTCGATGTTGGCTGGAAGTAACAACGACATTGTTAACTTTTTCTGCTTGTTGACTTGACGGCATGGAAACTAACTCTGTTTTATTCTTTACACTAGCCGTTATGCCCGTGGTAACGGGCAGAATAATTAATATGGTTGAGAAAAAGAGCTGAGAGATAATTAGTTATTATTAAAATAGATATTTAAAGAGATATTTACTGTTTAAATAGTAAGTTTTATGCAATTATAATTAAAATAAAATTAAAATATTTAAATAGATATATGTACTCTTTAAATAGTAAGTTTTATGCTCTGATATTTGTTATATTGCAATGGCTCAATGGTAGCGAGTCCGGCTTACATTCTGGAGGTCACTGGTTCAATCCCAGCTTATGGCTTATCAATTTTTAACATTATAAATCATTTAGAGGTGCGTCGTCGCCCGTCCGGGAATCTATTCGATTATATAAAGGATATGTATGTAGTTGTTACTGGTGCTTCCTTGGGCATCGTCAGTAGTTGGATGGGTGTCCGCCTGACCACAGATCTGTGTTATATTCCCAGACTGGGTCCCCTGCTTAATGTTCACTCAGCATTGTTTAAACAAATGGGTAGCTGCTCAAAAGAGTAGCGCTATCAGATTTCGGCCTAGAAACCATTATCCCCATTCTTGATTTAAAATACCTAGATGTGAGACTTGGTTAAAGACCAAAGATTTTACACATATGTGAAGACTTAGGTTTCTAACCTAGGTTTGTTCAATCGACCCACCTAAGTGGTCTGAGTCTTTGGGTGTAAAACTCCCCTGGAAAAAAGTACCATATATGCTTAGACTTCTACTTTTAACAGCCTGGGTTCCAGCGCCCCAGAGAATAATCCTGGGTGCGCCACTTGTAGTTTTGTAAGAACTTTGCCTGGCCTAAGCCCAAGCCCTCCATGGGCTGTTACGTCACACAGTTTTGTGCCGATAAATGAGCATTAAAATTATTGATACCTACTTCTGTGCACTAAGTGTACTAATTTCAACTCTATTTATAAATTCTCTAAAAGCATTTTGAATGTGCTGAAGGGTAAATATTGACAATGACCAGTGTAATTATTCTTTAGCTTATCCACGCCCCCTATCCTAGTGTTCCATCATATTTGATTATTAGTCAAATTAAGTGTGAACTACATTCGAGTAAGTTTATCATTAATAATTAAGAAAATAAACTTAAATTTAATGTCAACATGTTTTTTGGTATTCTGAACCACATTTTAAATGTCAAAATTCAAATTTTTTGATACCACCCAAAATAATGGTTTAATCAAAAAACTGACCAAGTTTACTTTTGGTCAGTTTTTAAGTTTTTAAAAATTGAACACCTCTTACAACAAATCAAGAAAACAATATTACATTTAGAATACATTTTTCTTGAAAACTGATAAATTTATTGTTGTTATTGTGTTCTAATGACCCTCGCTAATATGTGTTGAAAAGCTATTTGTGTTTTTTGGGCAAATTGATCAATTTTCCGTTTAGAGCTTGATTTAATGTGTGTAAGTGGATACAAAATCTTGGTAGAAATTATTACTTTCCCTATTTTGAATTAAGGTCCAAAGTATGTTGAAGGTTCTCTCCACTTTCACCTGGTAGGAGTCCATCTATGTTGTCCTTGTTCTGAAGTTAGATTTAATTTTCCATTTGCATCTTATCTCAAGGATTCTTTTTGTTAGTCTGGTATTATATTCTTGATTACTTAGGACTATTAGGGAATTTAAAAGGTTCCCTTATGCAGTATTTTTCAACGCCCCCTTGCGTCATTCTCATAGTGGCAACAGAACATTCTAGGGTTCCATAGTTCTAAGGATTGAAGTCTTTAGTTGCGCTTCTAATAATGGAAATAATAAAGGTTTGAAGTTCAAGTAGTAACAGTAAACTTTAAGTTATTAACCATCGCTATAGAATAGGTTTATCACAGTAGCATTTTTCCTGTTGCAAATGCTAATTATACAGTTTATACACAGCTGATGTAGCGACTCAAAAACCCCATTTTATCCACTACGTACATTTTTTTTTGCCCTTTGGTAGGCTCAAGCCTTCTGCAGTCTGTTGATCCACATATTATCTGCCATGGGGCCCGCACTGATCGGTATTCATCTGGTGTCGTTTTCATAACCCTTGGAACTCTTTCCTCGTCCATATTCGGTAGGTTTCCAAACCACTGTAGCTTACTTATTAATGTCATTGATGATTAATGGCCTGTCGTGAAGTTGTGCTAATTCTCATTACTTCTAATGCACCAGCCATTATCATCTTACACAGCCCCAAATTTCTTCCTTAGCGCTTATCAGTGACACATACATATTATGGTTTTATCCTTCTTTGATAGTGTCCACATAGGTAACTGCCAGCTTGATAATATTATTATATACCAGTACCAGGAGTTTTGACTGTCTTGTCTCTAAAAGTAAACTTAGTAGGCTTGATGCAACTGTAATAGCACCCATTCCCTGGAGATGTCCGTGCTTTTATCTCCTCTGAAACTTCATTATCCTCTGTAATTATCCTGCCAAGGTATTCAAATTACTGGACTCTCATGTACCTGTCAAATGCCTAGTTATTCCTCCTTCTGGTTTTGTTTTAGCTGTTTATCATATATTTAGTCTCACCTTGACTGATTTCAAAATTCAATTTTTAAGTTTTTGGTAAACTTCATACTACGGAAAGTTTAAATATCAATTAAATCAAATTATAATCATTAGTAATAATGGGAGACAGACAGAGAAAAATAGACTCAAGCGCCGGGACTCGAACCCGGGCCTTCCACATTTCCGGTGCAGATGCTCTTTATCCAACTAAGCTACGTGGGAGAACGGTTTTTCTCTGCCGTAACTGATAGCTATTCCCCAAATCCAAGCTTTCAATATCCATCTATATTTAGCAAGTCAATTTATGACATTAGAACTAAATCGAGAATTAACGCTTATGAATTAAAGTGATGATTTATGAATTAAGTGATGATTATAAAGTACTCAATTAGTACCTGTACCTTGTACAATTAATTCGAAATTTAATTTTTAAGTTTGTGGTAGTCTTCACGGAAAGTTTAAATATCAATTTAAATCAAATTATAATCATTAGTAATAATGGGAGACAGACAGAGAAAAATAGACTCCATCCTAAAAATCTAAATTTTAGATCTTAAATCTAGGCAACCATGGATTCATCCAACTTTTTGATAAGGCAACCTAATACGGTTGGATTGGGAATAAAATTACCTTTCATTTGATATATAACTTGATATAATAACTGATGAGGGTATATTAATTACGTTACTCACCTGTTTATACCTGGCAACTCCATAGTTGTCCAGAGAGGAAAGTAGGCAACCCATATTTTTTTGAATTCCTCGGGTGAATTCTCTCAGTTGCGATGTATCAATTTATAAATTCTCTATCATATATTCTTTATTGCTATTAAATAACAGACGAGGGTATATATTCCTTATACCGGATCTTGGACTATAAGCTTCTTTTGTAAATTGTGTATTTTCAATCACCATTGAATCTTTTTACCAATCAACAATTTAACAGAGGTTGATTCTATTTCGTCTTAAACATCTAGGTTTACTGTTAGGTGTTCCTTTATTAAATAATTTTTTCTTGGAACCTCTATCGGTGCCCAGCAAAAACTTTGATGTAATCTTGGTTCTCTGAGTTGTTAAGTCATTGATTCAACTTGATTTTAGTTGGCTTCTGTTGTATGCTTACATTTGCCATAAAATTTTGTATTCAAATGTCACCGAAATGAAATTGTTCTAGGAGTCATTAGGTGTTCTACGTAAACATTATTCCTTTTCAGAAGTCATTGATTCAACTTGCTTTCAACAGCTGATGTTCTTTCTTAAGTGCTTTTTCAATTTACTTATGGAACCATTTAGCATTGATTAAAGCATTGATCAGCAAAGTATTGCAGCATTTGCTGCCACCTTAACTCCCTTCATTTCTTACTATGGCTCCAAATTGAACTCTTAGTCTTTGGCGTATCTAATGCAATGCAAAGACTTAATATTTATAATTATCACCCTCTTCCTCGCCGTAATGGCTCCCTTCTTATTCCTTGCCATAATAGCTTCCTTCTTATTCCTTGCCATAATGGCTCCCTTCTTTATTCCTTGCCATAATGGCTTCCTTCTTATTCCTTGCCATAATAGCTTCCTTCTTATTCCTTGCCATAATGGCTCCCTTCTTTATTCCTTGCCATAATAGCTTCCTTCTTATTCCTTGCCATAATGGCTCCCTTTTTATCCCTTGCCATAATGGCTCCTACCTCTGCCACCTCTTACTTACTATAATAACTCCAATGTGAACTCTCATCTCCATCATATCTGGTGCAATTCAAAATACATAATTTTATTTTATGAATTAATTAATTGAAATTGTTTTAAACTTGTAAGCTTTAACTTAAGGATTGACAGATAGTTCATTTTCTACCTGTTGCAATTAAAAAAAAAAAAATGATCTCTTTTTACTAAAGTTATAACTAACAAAGTATAAGCTATTTTTTTAACTGTTTATTTTATTTATTCACATACTTTAATACTTTTGTAAAATCTTCTTTTTACTTACAAATAGGTTCATAATTTTTTTAATAGTAACATTTACTTTCAGATATTATTAATTATCTATTTTATTGTTATAATAACCCTTATTTGATAATATATAATCATTAGACCATAAAGGGAGTCAAGGGCTTAATCTAATCTACTATTATAGTCTAACAAATCTTTGAAGAATATGGAAGATAAAACCCAAGTTGGGACAAAATTAAGATGTGCTATTTATGTATTGTTATCCAAGAGCACGTAAAATTATACAAACATAAATGGTAAAAATAATATAGAATAAAATAAAATAAATATATGCTACTACCGAGATTTTGTAGAATTTACTCACAATGGAATAAAACTCTTAGAGAAAAATTAAGCTATTTTTATCCTCCAAAATACCACAGTTAGTTAATGTTTAAATGTACAGACCAGCATGTGTCATTTTTTAAATATTGTTCCTTTGGGCCGGATTAAATTAAAATACAAGATATAAGAGGTGTGTTGTGTTTATTTTGCATAGTTAATATTTATAATTCATATAATTTTTTTCTTAATTCACTGATGCTGAACATGCTGCATTAAACATTATGTATTGCCATTACATTGACAGTAAAATTATCAATTTAGCTCTTTGAGTTTTGTTAACACTTATCTATTATGGATTTGTTAGACTAAAATAGAATATTATTACAAGCTTTAATGCTTGAAACGATGTACTCTGTACAGCATGTAGCCTGGGAAGGTTTAACTTGACAATATTACGTATAGTTCATAATTTCCTGAAAGTTAATGTTATTATAAAAATTATGAATGTATTTGGAAGTAAATTTTTAATTTTAGGAATTCGTATATGTATGTGGAGGAATTAGTTTTATAATTATTATACTTATACTAATAATAGCTTAAACTTTGTTGGTTTTAACTTTAGTGATGTGAGGTAAATTTAGGAAATACTTTTAAATTGTGCAGTTAAATTTGTAGTATGGTAAAATGGTGATTGACATAATCGGATTTAATCTATTTTAAGAAGTTAGTATATACAACTTACCTGCTTAACATAGCTAAAAACCGATGTATTTGATAATAGTTTAAACCTCTTGTTCTCTCAAAAAATTACTTGAGACATGTAAAGTGGTCAATCCCCTGTCCAACATTAACCTATTTTTGTGTTAATATGGACGACGCCAGTGTTAATTTGTTAGACATACCTATATGGTCTATGGCTTTGCAGTTTTCAGTCCCCCAGAAGAAAATATAGAAATAAAATAATTTTCTATTTCTATTTGTTTCAGTCAATATAAAAGTTGAAGCTAACAAAGTATTGTGTCAGTTTCAATTAATTAATGCTGTAATATTATGTCTTTGGATTGCAGACCAGAAATACCAAGGAAGACGAGTTCAATTTGGTACCATTTCAATCAAAAAGATGATGGCCTTGGTGAGTGTAAATATTGTAAAGCTTTACTGAGCTTTGCTGGAGGTTCTATTAACAACTTAAAAAGGCACTTACGAAACAAGCATATTGCAGTTGCTATAAATAGCAACTTTGCATCGGCAACTGCCATAGGAGATTGCCAAGATAATAGAGGTACTAGGAAGAAGGGCTTACAAAAGAAACACAAAAATGTAGCTTTTAACAACGATGTAGAAACAGTGTTTTTGGATGAGGAATCTAGTTTATCTTCAACCCAGATAGACTACCAAGATGATAGCAATGATTCGCTAAGCACTACTGTGCACACGTTAAAAGAGAAACCAACAATAGTAGCTGTTGAAAGCAATCTAGAATCAGTAGTTTCCAGAGAGGAGAATTCTTTAGCTACTGCACAGAAAAACTGCCAAGATGATGATGCTTTGCTAAACACTGGAGGCGATTCTATTCAAAAGCAATCGATAGAGAAGCAAACTGAAGAAGCTTTTGAAAGCGACGTTGAATCGGTGTATTTTGATGATGAAGATGAACCCTCTTTAATAACAACAATGACAAATTGCCAAGATGATAGCAATGCTTTGCTCAGAACTCAGAAGTTAAAAGAGAATCATACTACAGAAGTTAATAAAAGGGATGTAGAACCAGTGGCTTCTGTAGACGAATTTCCTTTCTCTCAGAAAGACAGCCAAGATTGTATCAATACTTTGCTGAGAACATCTGGGGGTTTTATGAAAAAGCATTTAAAAAAGAAGTCTCCTGCAATAGTCGTTGATTTAGCATCGGCGATTTCTCAAAATGAATCCGGTTTATCTATACCATCTACTTCTGGAAGAAGCCCACTATGGAATCATTTCAGTAAAAAGAAAGACGGTAAAGGTGAGTGCAAGTATTGCAAAGCTAAGGTGAGCATGAGAGGTTCTATTAGTAACTTGAAAAGGCACTTGCAGACGAAGCACCCTGTAATAGCTGTTAAAAATAACTTTAAGCCTTATGGAGGTAACTTATTTAAAAGCAGCCCACTTTGGTACCATTTTAATAAGAAAGAAGGCAATAAAGGTGAGTGCAAGTATTGCTTTGCTTCGCTGAGTATTGCCGGAGGTTCTATTAGTAATTTAAAAAGGCACTTGAAGAAGAAGCACCCAACAGTGGCTGTCAAAGTCAACGTGGACTTAGCAGCTTCTAAACAGAAATCCTTATCTCCAACACAGACAGACTTCCAAAAAGATATCAATGCTTCGAGAAACAATGCTGAGGGTTCCTTAGTAAATAGCACGAAGAAGGAGCACACATTTGTAGCTGATAAAATTGTTGTAGAGTCAGTTCCTTCTGAAGAAGAAACTGGTTTATTTTCTACACATACAGACTTCCACGAGGATAACAATGATTTGCTAAACACTGCAGAAGGTTCCATGAAAACGTCCTTAAAAAAGAAGTCCCCTACAATAGCTATTGAGAGCAATTTAGTATCAGTGCCTTCTCAAAGTGAAGCCGGTTTATCTAAATTATCTACTTCTAGTCGAAGCCCACTATGGAACCATTTCAATAAGAAGAAAGACGGTAAAGGTGAGTGCAAGTATTGCAAAGCTAAGGTGAGCGTGAGAGGTTCTACTTCTAACTTGAAAAGGCACTTGCAGAAAAAGCACCCTGTAATAGCTGTTAAAAATAACTTTAGGTCTTCTGGAGGTAAATTGTTTAAAAGTAGCCCACTTTGGTACCATTTCAATAAGAAAGAAGGCAGTAAAGGTGAGTGCAAGTATTGTTTTGCTTTGCTGAGTATTGCCGGAGGTTCCATTAGTAACTTAAAAAGGCACTTGAAGAAGAAGCACCCAACAGTGGCTAGTAAAAGCAACGTGGACTCGGCCTTTTTATCTCCAACACAGACAGACCACCAAGAAGATGTCAATGCTTTGCTAAAAGTTGCTAAGGGTTCCACTATAAAGAGCTTAACAAATAAGCACTCGACAGTATCTGATGAAAGTGATATAGAGTCAGTTCCTTCTGAAGGGGAAACCGGTTTATCATCTACGCAGACAGATTGCCAAGATGCAGAAGGTTCCATGAGAAAATTCTTAGAGAAGGAGCACACAATAGCAGCTGATGCAAGTGATTTAGGACAGACCAAAGAAGCCGTTGAAATTTTTGTAGAATCCATTGCTGCTGGAGAAGAATTCTGCTTCTCTATAACACAGACAGACTGCCAAGATAATAGCAATGCTACGCCGAGTACTGCGGGGAATACTACGAAAAAGAGTTTCATTGATAAGGTTACTGCAGAAGCTGATGACAACTATGTTGAATCTGTGACTTCTGGTGTGAATTCCTGTTTACTCATACCACCGACTGACTGCCAACAAGATAGTAATGATTTGCTAAGCATTACTGAGGATTCTACCAAAAAGAGTTTTATAGAGAAGCAAATTACAGAAGCCGATGACGATGATATTGAATCTGTGACTTCTATGATGGAACTCTGTTCACCTACCACCCAAACAGACACTCAAGTCATCAAAGTTTTGCTCAGCACTGATGGGAATTCCGAGGAAAAGGTTTTTTTATTAAAGGAACGTCCCCCAATACCTGTTAAAAGAAATGTAGGTTCAGTAGCTTCTGGTGTGGAGCCTTGTTTACTTAGAACGCCCATTTCTAGAAAAAGTTTAGTTTGGTGTCATTTCAATAAGAAAGGTGGTGGGAGAGGTGAATGTAAATACTGTTCTGCTATGTTTAGAGGATCCATTATGGCCATGAAAAGACATTTGGAAAGAAAGCATCCTGCAATAGCTGTTAAAAGCAACTTGGCAGTGGAATCAAGAACGTGCATTTCTAGATCGAGCCCACTATTGCAGCATTTCAATAAGAAAGAAGATGGCAGATGTGAGTGCAAGCATTGCTTTGCTTTGCTGAGTATTGAAGGATCTTCCTTTAATAACTTAAAAAGGCATTTACAAAGGAAACACCCAACAATATCTATTACAAGCAACAAGGGCTCAGCAATTTCTGGAACGGAATCCAGTTTTCTTACATCACACACAGAGTCCCAAGATAATAGCAATGCTCTATTTCTACTGTCCTCTGATGGGGTTTTTACGAAAAAGAAGAATGACGTTGATACTAATGTAGAATCAGTGGTTTCTAGAGTTGAATGTTTACCTGAAACACCTATTTCTAAAGGAAAACAAATTAAAAGAAGTTTAATTTGGTGCCATTTTAACAAGAAAGAAGACGATAGAGGTGAATGTAAGTATTGCTATGCTTTGCTGAGCACTGCCGGAGGTTCAATTAGTAACTTGAAAAGGCATTTACAAAATAAGCACCTTGAAATAGCTGTTGAAAGCAACTGTGCACCGCCGACTCCTGAAAACGACCCGGCACCCTCTGCAATTGAATCCCATTCACCGACAATAGCTAATTCCAGAAGGAGCTTTATTTGGCAACATTTCATTAAGAAAGGAAAAGGTTACGGTGAGTGCAATTATTGCAATGCTTGGTTGAGCTTTGCCGGAGGTTCTACTAGTAATTTGAAAAGGCATTTGCAGAAGAAGCACCCGACAGTACTTCCCGAAGAGATCGCAGAATCTATAACCGTAGAAAGTGCGTGTTCTCTAGATGGCTCACCTGGTTATGAAGTGGAATTCGATAATATTATCGTTTCTAATCAGGTATCGGAGTTCCCCACTCATCAACCTAGTATTTCTAATACGGAAATTTCTCATTCACAAACTACCCTCGAACATTCTCTCCAGACTACCAAGCTTCCTATTGTTGCAAAAGACTATAAATTTAACTTGCAAGTACTTAAGATGATATGTAAGGAATTTCATTCTTTTCGCTTAGTCGAAGATGTGGAATTTAAAAAATTTGTGTCCCTCTTATGTCCAGGATACCGACTCCCTAGCCGAAAAACTTTTAGTCAGACTATATTGCCTCAAGTATACGATGAGCTCGTTGTAAAAATAAAGCTACAGCTACTCGAGTCTACAGCAGTTGCTTTGACTACTCAATGTTGGACGTCAGTGTACGACCAATGTTTTATCGTAATAATAGCACATTATTTCAACGAAACTACAACACTACGCTCTTGTTTGCTAGGCTCTATAGAATACGATCAAAATAATTTTTCCGAAACGTTGACAAAATTTTGCCGAGATTGGGAAATCAATTTTAAAATTAGCGCTATAATCACCGATAATAATTTCGACAGAGTCGCCGCAATCAAGCAGTGCCAGTGGAAGCACATCTCGTGCTACGCAAATTCTATTAATTCGGTCTTAAAAACCAGTGTGAAACCTGCCGACTCGATTATTAAAAAAATTAAAAGCTTAGTACAGTATTTTAAAAGATGTCCGGAGGCCGTTTTGACGTTGCACGACGTCCAGAAGCAGATGGGCATACCACCGATGAAATTCAAACAAGATGTTTCAACAAAGTGGGAATCCACTTACGACATGTTATCCAACGTCTATTCCAATCGGACTATGATAATGTCGACATTGACGGTTTTGGGAAATGTGGACGTCGATATTTCACCAGGTGAGTGGGACGTGTGTCAACACTTGATTACGCTGTTGGAGATTTTCGAAGAGGTCTCCAATGAAATAAGTTCTGATAAATCGGTTTCTTTGTCGGAAACCGCAATGATAAACATGACTCTGTCGGATTATTTGGTTAATTATAAAAGAACTCCGAATTTACCGGATCGTGTGATCGAGTTGTGTAACGTTTTCGAAGAGGAAATCAATAAAATGTCACGTAGACCTGACGATAACTTAGAATTGAAGTTCGAAGCCGCCCTGTTGGATCCGCGCTTCAAGCAAAATGCTTTTGAAAAAGATAAGACCCTGTATAATCAGATTTACGAGTCGTTGATCACCCAGATACAAATGTTAATAATCAGCGAACCCGATCTCTCCCCTTCTCAGACATTCGGCTCGTTATGGAGCGAATTCGACAACGAAGTCGCTGCCTTCAACCGATCGTGTAAACCGAGATCGAGCAGCATTGTCGAACTGGATAACTATTTGGCAGAATCTATTCTACCGAGGATTTGCGACCCCATGCCTTGGTGGGAAGAAAGGAAGCTTGTTTACCCCAATCTGTACAAAATCGTTTTGAAAAAGCTCTGTATCCCGGCTAGTTTAGTTCCCTCAAAACAGATGTTTTCAAATGCGAGCCACATTTTAAAAGAAAAACCAAGTGGGTTAGGCTCGTCTAAAGTAAACAAAATTGTATTTTTAAACTGCAATTTGTAGCATAATTGTACAAAGAGGTAGAGGGAACTTATAAAATCAATTGCTCAAATTTTAGTTAGTAAAATTGCTCTGTATTTCTTTAATTATTCATGTGCTATTTGTTTTTATTATGAAACTGACTGAGATGAGTTTCCTCAATGTGCATGCACACGTGAAATTAGTTTCCTTAATGTGCATGCACACTTGAAATTAGTTTTCTTAATGTGCATGCACACTTGAAACTAGTTTTCTCAATGTGCATGCACACTTGAAACTAGTTTCCTTAATGTGCATGCATATGTGTAAATAGGTTCCTCAATATGCATGTAAACTTGTAAATGGTTTCCTCAATATGCGTGTATACACATGAAAATAGTTTCTTTGGTGTGCCCAGTGCCTAAGTGTGAAGTTATAATTTCATACGAGTACATTGTAGATTATAATTCCTCCCTGTAAAGACAGTGTAAATATGTTTTAAAAAAATTTTCTAAAAAAAAAAAAAAAATAAAAAGGTTTACACTTAAAATAATATTTTTATATGTTCTCTACAATTTAAAAATACAAACTTTTATGTTTAATAAATATAAAATAAATTATTTTTATTTATTTGTCCTTTATTTTTATTTTCCTTTAGTAGGAATTAGGGGGGTCTCAGAACCTTTTCCTTACCAAATAATTCCAAAATGGCGGCTGATATTAAGTTTCAATTTGAAGGACTTATTTATCCCAAAGCAAGGTATTATTGGCGTGAATTTTAGCTCAATCAAAAGTCAATATTTTTAAAATGGTGGAAGATATCAAAACGAAATTTAGTAGAAATGCTTTTCTTATAAACTGGTATGATTGGTGCAAATTTCAGTGCAATCGTAAATGTGTTTACTTGATTTTTGTAATTTTTAAACATCCTGCTAAAAACCTCTCAAATTGTCTTAAAAACGCCTAGAACAGATAATTCCGTTTAAATATCTTTTTCTGATGTTTTTGGTGAAATCACTGCTTTTCCTAAAAGAAAAAAAAAAACTATAAAAAGTATTATATTATCGTCTCTTAGGGGATTAATATGGCCCATTTTTGAATAATGAGAGCTTGTTTGGTAATATACAATAAACTTTGTATTCAAAAATAGTTTTAATAATCAGTACTTAACAAAAGTACAGAAAATTTAAAGACATTCTTATTGGACATTTTCTCAGCTTTAATTTATATCCTTTAAAAGGCTGCCATAAGTTGCAAACTTCTTAAGTAAAGTAGCAACAACAAAAATAAGGTTTTTGGACCACTTAGAGGCAGGGCTATGGTAAAACCACAATTTTAACTGCAAATATCTGAAAATCCATTAGAGTAATCAAGAAAATTATAAGGCCCTTTTTTGTGAACAATATTATGGACACAGATTTGTTTCTATTTTTAAATAAATAAATCCCACATTTTTCAAGTTATGTTCTCATATACGGCCATAGGGAGCCCAGAACTTCCAGGACTTTTGACATGTTCGTATTCAAGTTATGTAAATAACTCTGATTTAATTTGCCGAAATCAGTGCTTTTTTATCTGGACTAGTTAGATTGACAATTATAAGACTGGATGATCAACGCTCTACTGGTTACCAAAATCAGCATGTATGCCCATGCCCATGATACATGTAGAAGTGTTCTTATAATGTGTCATTTATCTTCTATGAAGTTCTATTCGAGTCTGAAGTATCAACATTGCAGGCATTTCAAATCAAGTAGGCTGTCATTAGATTTTAATACAAACTATTTGCATTATCTTTTAGGATGTAAATCAAGGTTTTAGTCAGACATTTTTTAAGGGAGGTAGCGTAGCCGCGGCGGTTAAACCACCTCTGCTCGGCCATCACTGAATTATTGAGTGGAACGAGATGGGGTTCGATTCCTCGGCGTGACACTCTGATTTATATGGCTCACTATTGATCACATCATACTCGCTTCGGCGGTACAATGTACATATGTATGATGTGTGAAGTGGCTGCAACTCTACCGCGGGGCGTACAAAGGGCCTAAGTAATGGCCTAATTGCAAGGTTCGAACAAGTGGTTCGTCCTACCCGTTCTAGTAGCAAGTACTAGACTACTACTACTACTACTACTAGTCAGACATTATTCTTCTGAATCATTGACAACAAAACGTAAATCATGCTTATAATTAAAATAAATTAGGCTTGTTTGGGGGATTATTCCAGCAAAGATGTGTACACTCGGACTTACACCCTAACACACTCACACATTTATATATATTTATAATAAAATATTTAATACAAATCTAAAAACTTTGCTCCTATTGAAGTGCGGTGCATTTTCAGCATTGATTCCTCCATGAACCATGAATAGAAATTACATTTAAAAATTGGGGGTTTTTCCTTGTTAAAATACAGCCACAACATGTTAGCTCTGTATTAAGCATTAAGTTATTGTTTATTTCTTGTTTGTTTTGGTGAACTGATCAAATTTGCTCTTTGAGCTTTTTCTACCTTATCTGTGTTCTCTGACAAGCAAATGAATCCATTGATATGGTTGTTCTGTGTTCATATATTTTGACTTGATGTGTTTTTCTCTTTGAGTTTGTCTAAAGGTTTGTGATAGTGTGGATAATAATTAAATTATTAATTTTTGAAGATGTTTTTAATTGTTTAATAACTAATGAAATATTGGGGAGAGGAAATATTTTCTCCTATGATTCTATGATTAAGAAGTAGATTTTATCACCTGCTCTTTTGGCACATCCTCCATTCATGGTTTTCTCCTTTAAAAGGATGGTTTTGCTCATTTATTTAATTTTTTTACTCAATTTATTAATTTTTATTTCTCCAACTTTGCCACGCAGGATATATTGTGTGAAGAGTAAATACTTATGTATTTTTCATGGTCACGGTAAAATTATTGTTTAAGGGTTCTGACGTGTGCTTATTTACCCTATCCTTAAAATATATATATATTTTTTTTAAAAATATGTGGACAATAACTCCATTCATGGTTTCTTCCTGAGAAGGATTGTTACTTATGTCCAATATTTTTTATTTATTTTTTCTGGAGGGCCCAAATATGCAGACCACTTAACTGGGTCCATTGAACTAACCCATGTTGGAAGTCTATACTCTTCACATGTGAAGTGAAGGGTTGGTATGCCATGTCCCACATCTCAATTTTTATCAAACCAAAAGTGTCGACCATAGTTTTCCAGGCCGAAACTGGGTAGCACTAACTCTTAAGCCCTGGCCACACTAGTAGACATGTTGCGCGATTTTGGTCTCAGAGACAATGTCTAGCGATTTGTCTATAGACAACGGCTAGACAAACGGCGTCTACGGTCTCGTTGCTAGACCAAAAATCGCATGTCTATGGTTTTCCATTCGAAATGGTAGACACGGTGCAACGGTATTAATGTTCCGCAACGTGTCTACAAGTGTGGACGCTAGACCTAGACAATAGACGGTCTCAGGAGACGTCTATAGACACGTTGCTAGACATGTCTCGCAACGTGTCTACAAGTGTGGACGCTAGACCTAGACAATAGACGGTCTCAGGAGACGTCTATAGACACGTTGAGCAACATGTCTATAGACGGTCTAAGAGACCCGTTGAGCAACATGTCTATAGACGGTCAATGAGACCGTCTATAGACATGTTGCACAACGTGTCTACTGGTGTGGACTAGGCTTTACAAGCAGCTTCCCGTTTTTTAAGCAATGCTGGGTGGTCATTAAGCGAGGGGACCAATAGGTCGGGTGACCTATTGGTCCCCTAGTTTAGTTATAGTTGGATACCCATCCTAGTTGGATGGGTATCCAACTACCTCATTTATTGAGAGCTAACCATTCCCCCATATGAGCTACCTTTATTTTTTCTCTCTCTCCTTTGCCTCGCAGGAAGATATAATCTATATAGAGAGTAAATATTTACCTTGACCAAAGTAAAATTATAGTTGAAGAATGCTGATCTTGTCTCTAATATTTTTTCTTCTTAAAACACTTTAAAGTGCATTTCAAATGAAGGAATAGATTTGTTAAAAGTGGCATGATCGATTTAAAGATTAAGAAAGAAAGTCTTATAAATACATTTAATAAAAAGGTTAAAGTTAGGATATGAAATTGTTGACCATGTTATTTTCAATTCATAAAAAATAAGTGAGTGGAAAAAAGTGTTGAATCCTGTTTCTTTCCTCATTCTTAGAATTTTAAAATATAAAAAATTACCATGGTCAGATTTAAAGTCGTGTGTTTAATCTTTTGTTTCATTCCATGCTTATAGAACTTATGGTGTGAAAATAACATGGTCAAGGTGGAAGTTTGTGTTTTGAATCCTAACTATGTATTTTTTCTATTTTTATGGAACTTAAGTTATGAAATTTGGCCATGGTCAGGTTTAAAGTTGGTGTTTTTAATTCTAACTATGTCTCTTTTCACATTTATAGAACAAGGTGTGAAAAAATGACGTAGTCAGTTTTTATACGTAGAGAGTTTTAAAATAAAACCCTTGTGCGAACTGCATGAACAAAAAAATATCTCATTTACATCTCCTTCAGTTCATTATTGCTAAACAATTTAACGCCTTATTAAATATGTCGAAATCACGGTTTGAAAATATATAATTTAAGTTTTATTAGTAAAATATATAATAAATTTTTGTTAGTTATCAGGCTCGATCTAGTTACCATTATGAATAAAGAGCTTAGAACGCTTAGATTGTGTCAACTGCCAAACTTAAACTTTAATAATTTTATTTAACACATTTTTAAAAACAAGCTTTTATTCGTATTCTTGTCAGCAAACCCTTTCATTTGATACCCATATCATGGGCGTTCATTAAAAATAACTAGTCCGCCATCTTGTGCTGTCCGCCATATTGGAATGATGTCACTTAGCTAACCATGCATTGTCATCCAAAACTAAACGTGTATGCAAAATTTCAATTCAATCAGTTGAGTACAACTTCCTAAAAATTTAGTTGCAAGATTTTACCCGAACATACATACATACATTGCAAATTAAATAAAAACTTTTAAAAAGGGACTCAAACTTATAAGATATCAAGTGGTGCTTTTAAGTGGCAAAACATATTGAACTATTGTATCGATATATTAATTTGTGGTTTACCACCTGATAGCTTATCACTCTTACCTCCATTATCAATTTTGTTTGTTTATCAATTGTACCTTTGAATTTGTATCCATTATGGTGGAGGTAAGTTTGAAACTACCTTATTGTAAGCTTAAGTTGTTTTACTCAATCTGTCTCCTTCACCCCTTCTAAGCTCTTTAAAGTAAATGAAATATTTTCAAACCAAAATTTCTAATACATCATTACCATCTGACCAATATTAATTAGGGGTATAACTGAAATTTTCATTGTTTTTTTTTTTTTTAATTTATTTATTTAATTATTTTTAAGTTTGTTTAAAAGATGTTAGGCTATGATATTTGTTAGTCGTTGGTCTGTGAGAGGTGCGTGTGGTTTGTGTGTGTGTGGTGTGTGAAAGTTTTGGTTGTTTTTGTGTGTGCAGACAGGGGGCAGCAGCTGGTGAGGTGACATCTAGCGCTCTCCTAACATCCTCCTCACAACGACCAGGACAGTCGTCATCGACTGGACCACCTCAGGTGATACCACAAGCTCCTACACCACCTGTACCATCGACCCCTCTCAACTCGCAGCCTATTAATAACACCTTCATGTCTCTCTCTGTGAGTGTTTCTCATTTTATATTGCCCGATAGGCATTTGTATGTAGGGGGGGTTCTTTTACCTTAGACACCCAGAACAATTCCAGGGAGAGGAAACTTTCTCTGCAATTTTATTCATATAAGATCAGAGCCTGGTAGACTATTTTAGCAGCCTTCAACAGCTACCATATCAGTCTTAAGTGATATGGTAATATCATCGAAGAACACCAGTTCTTCGATGATTCTTTTTATTGTATTGAACATTCCTTTAATAAAAAATACTTTTTTAAAAATAAATCTAATAGAAGTATGTTGTGGAGACCAATGGGTGAGAGGATGTGTCTTTTTTGACACTGTGTGAATCCCTTGGTTTCCAACTCATTACAGAGATCATTCTCAAGGGAGATGCTCATGATGTTAGTCATAAACGACAAAACTTGGATTAATCTTAATCTTACCAAGGAATCCATCGTATGAGATTGTGTGAATCCCTTGGTTTCCAACTCATTACAGAGATCATTCTCAAGGGAGTTGCTCATGATGTGAGTTATTAGCAACTAGACATGGATTAATCTAGATCTTACTAAGGAATCCACTGTATGAGATTGTGTGAATCCCTTGGTTTCCAACTCATTACAGAGATCATTCTCAAGGGAGTTGCTCATGATGTGAGTTATTAGTAACTAGACAGGGATTAATCTAGATCTTACTAAGGAATCCACTGTATGAGATTGTGTGAATCCCTTGGCTTCCAACTCATTACAGAGATCATTCTCAAGGGAATTGCTCATGATGTGAGTTATTAGTAACTAGACAGGGATTAATCTAGATTGTTTTTCATGGGTTGATGTTTTTAGATTTAGAGATAGTTAGAGCTTAAAAGTCATCTAAACTATCCTTATTTTTTTTCATTTTCTGTTCTTATTCTTTTTATACATTTTCCGGTTGATTCTTATTTGAATTCTTTGAAATGTTTTCAGAGTCGACAGAATGTGTACGGTTCCATGTATGGATACCAGCAGGCGAAAGTACCCCCTACTCCCTCGTTACCTATGCAATTCCCTCAGCAGGTTATACACCCGGACGTCAACATCAAGAGACTTCCGTTCTATGACATTCTGTCAGAACTTATTAAACCTTCTTCCCTAGGTGAGTTATCGAGTAATCTCTTATCTCCATCACTATTATTTAAAAATGTAGTTATCAAGATTGTGACTTACATCAAGAAGTATTTAGATATCATATTAACTCTATAAAGAGATCGTTGCACTATTTGAGCCCTAAAACCAAAATAATTTCAGTAATTTGATTCACTGAAGACCTCTCTTCTGTTTATTTCTTGAACTATTTTGTGTCTATTGTATTTTGGACTATAATTAAGAAAGTGGTGGATCACCACCTCCTATCACCTCTATTTCCTCAATGTTGATGTATTTTGTAGCTGATTTTAAATGTTTTATATCATTTTTTAGCCGGTAGTATATCAGGGAATTCCACGCCTCGAGGGCACGAATCTAGTTTCATATTTTTCTTAAGTCCTCAACAGGCATCGGCGGTAGCGTCAAATAGAGATGTTGGAAGTGGCAAGAATGAGTATCCTGTTCAGGTAGTTATTTACTTCTTATTATTATTTTATGTGTGGATATTTAAATTGGGCAATTGCTGTCCCCACCACTTCAGACGTAATTAGATGTGTCAAAGGAGGTGAAATATAGCCAACATGAAGTAGTGTAAAGTTTTATTAATGCCCTATAGACTGATATACAGAAGAATAAAATAGATTAAAGGGTAATACACAACAAATATGTGTCTATATATGAGAGACTTCCAAGCAGATAAGGGAGTAATTTATTTTATTTTTTTTTATGCAGCAATATTTAATTTCTGCAACTCTCTTGATTATAAAAAAAGACTTCCATAGGACACTGCTACTATTAGGCTCCATTGCACTTTTTTTGTAAAGAATGTAGAGGAGGATTTTTTGTAAGTTGTCCCCTCTCACTTCTTGAAAATACCTGTGATATTCAGTTGTTCTCTATCAGCCAATGGGCAAGTGGTTTTTGACTGGCTCTCAACTAAGGCTTACTATTTTCATATGTAATGTCTTCGATATTACCTATATTTTTAAGGCTCCAGATAGAGATAAGCATATTATATTTTTAGATAAGCAGTTTATTACTGTTGAACCTTTATGAAAAATCGAGCCTGAGGATGCTGAAATGGCCCATCTATATTAAAACCTATTACAAAAATAAATAACCTCCTGTGCACAGTGGCGGTGATAAGGGGCCCGCGGCGTGTGAGGCCCCGGGGATTTAGGGGCCCCCTGGGGGCTCCTGGAAGGGAAATAAAGGGGCCCCCACTACAAAGTTTGCGGGGAGCCCCCAATATCTTACCGCCGCCACTGCCTGAGCAACATGAATTTTTGAACAATTTTAAAAATTAGGTACTGAAATTGTGAATTTAATGTTATGTGCATTTTTTTTCAGATCCAATTAAGATTCTGTTTGCTTGAAACTACGTCTGAACAAGAAGATGTCTTCCCTCCCGGTATTAGTGTTAAGGTTAACGGCAAACAAGCGACTCTCCCAGTAAGTATACTTATAGTATCACTGATATAGCTGGTATGCCTCCTTTTAATTTATCAAAGGTTTATTTTGTACTTAATTTGATTAACTTCTCTCTTTAGTTAGTTTAAGTCTGGTTCCTTTTTAATATGTTGAGGAGGCATGGTGGATTTATAGAAAGGGACTTAAGGGGGAGGTTAATATATGTTTAGGGTAATATGATAAGAAGTGTTATTAAGTGTTTTTTCATTTCTTCCAGATGGTTGATTGTTGATTGAAAAGACGGCATATTTGTTTTCACCAAATATTCCCTAGATGGGAAATAGAGGGGCCCATTAAAAGTTGTGGGGGGGGGGGGGCGATATCTTACTGCCGCCACTGCTGATAATTGTAAATGCTATAGACTTGAGAATATCAAAACTTTTTCTAATTATGATTTTATTTGTTGTAGATTGTTTTTAAAACTAGTATATATTTTATTTATTTCAGAATCCTATTCCGACAAATAGGCCCGGAGTGGAACCAAAGAGACCCCCTCGCCCGGTGAATATTAGCCCGCTGTGTAAACTTTGCCCGTTTGAACAGAACCAAATCAAGGTAATGTCCAACTTACGGAATTCAGTAAAGCAGTGTAAGATGTGGTTAGGGTATTTGAAAAACTCTTGCCTAAAACCAAATTCATTATTCTTATACCTGGTGATCGTCACCCAGGGAGGTGGGACAAGTTTGACACTGGTCATCACATGTAAAGAAAATGTGTATAAAGGTTGACGCCCTCCTGCCCTGTGTTAAAGTACAGGATGAAGCCGGGTTTCCACAGTAGGAACCACCCAAGTGGTCAATGTCTTCAGGTTTAGAACATGAGTCTTAGGGTTCAATTTGGGTTCAACCCTCAGGGATAAAAAAAAAGCAAAATTTTCCCACTTCAAAATCAAAATGAGAGATATTAAGGAAGGTTATTTAATAAAATTACAGAAAGAGGACATTTTTTCTGTGACACTGCTTACCGGTGTGGAGTCCTGAATTACTATTTTAGCAACCTTCCTTTCACCAGCTATCACTTCAGAATTGTTAGCGATAGTTAATTTTGGCTGTGTTGAAGCTGAGGGAACCTCCTTCCAGAGGAGATTAAAATTGTGACCTCTAACCACCTCTAGATGAGAGTATGTTGGAAAATTGGTGAATCCTATGGTTTAGGATAACCTATTGTTGGAATCTTTCTTAAGAGAGTTGCTCATAATGTTAATCAGTATCAGTAGCCACTAGATATAGATTAAACATTTGTGGGAAACATTTTTTTCCCCAGTGATCAGTGATACTACTTGACTGAGGAGTTTGGCAACATTTCACCAGTTATCATAATATTATTATCAGGGCTCGATTTGAGGCGGAATTCGGCGGAATGGCGTTCCGGGACCTCTCTTTCTCTGATAAATAAAATAATATGGTCGGCACTAAGAGTGAGGGTTTATGTCTAAAACGGCTTAAAATGCTGTTTTTGAACGTTCATTCAATAAACTATAATACTGTCCTGTTCTAGGTATCCTGGAGTCCAGATTATTCTAATGGCTATGTCTTGGTGTTGCATTTAGTCAGGAAATTATCAGCAGATGATCTATTTAAACGGCTTAAAAGTAAAGGGGTTCGTGTCTCCGACTGCACAAAAGGACTTAGTAAGTATCCTTAAATATACATATTATTATAAAATATTTGTTTACAAATAATAATAAATCTAGACTTCATCCACTTATCCTTTAATTGTCGTTTTACTCTTAAGTACAATTTAATTGCATGTTTAATCTTTAATTCAAAATTTTGAGATTGTGTAACAGAGCAAAACAGCATATATTTAAACATGTTTTTTAGAACGAAGTTCCTTATGGCACGTTCTGGGCCCGGGACTGAATCCGAAAAAAATGACCAAAATCACCATCACGCAAAATCCGTCACAAAATCTACCGATAATGACGATAGATAATGAACTTGTGTAAAAGTTGACCGATTTAGTTGAAATTTGGTACACATGTTCATTTTACCAATGCCCAAGACAAGTTCGTTGGGCAACGTTATCCACCCAAGCGCTCACGCGCAACGCTCGCATAAACGTGAGCATCAAATTAAAAAATTGGAATTGTTGGACGGGAAAAAATTCTAACTTCATCTATTTAATGAGACAAACAACTTTTTCAAATACATTTTTTTAGTAAAACGAACACCGACACTGCTATGAAGTGGAAAAGATCGCTAAATTTATTAAAGCGGACCAAAACGATTAAAATAAAGAAAACAACGTTTTTACCGATATCTTACGTTCTAACGTAACGATTTTAATGAAACTTTGTATACAGCACCTATAGTACAATTGAAACAAGCATATAAAATTTCAACCTGATACAAGCAGAATTTTTTGTGTATTAATGATTTATCTTTTTTATTTTAATATTTAATTAGAGTAATTTTGCCGACGGGGTATGAGAGGACAGTTCTTTTTCGTTCTGCAACCATCTGCTTTAACTATAAATTTATGATTAACTTTTTTCTACAAGTTACTCTAGAACCTGTTGGCTGAACCATCTGGGTGTCTTAGCAGATGCCGGCATTCTTACTGGATGCTATCAACTAATTTGATATCTACACCTGTTTGTTCAATTTGGTTGTGTTTCATTATTGGTATTTTTTTTTTTTACTTTACAGTTAAAGAAAAGTTTAACAAGACTGATAACGACTGTGAAATAGCGACTACAAGTCTTAGAGTATCACTACTATGTCCTCTGGGTAAGATGAAGATGTCGAATCCAGCTAGATCTCTTCTCTGTTCACATCTTCAGTGCTTCGATGCATCTCTCTACCTTCAGATGAATGAGAAAAGGCCGACGTGGACCTGTCCTGTTTGTGACAAGCCGATACCTTATGATACTCTTGTCATCGATGGGTATTTTCAGGTTGGTTATTTATTTCTTTATTCAGGGGAAACAGATCTAAGTAGGGGATGATAGGAAGGTGGGTGGATTGGATTTATAGATCTAGATCAGTCCAGTTGAAAGAAAAATTAGAAGGAAGCGGTAAGTATAAGTGGTGTGGTTTGGATGCATAGATCTTAAAATATTTAGGATCCAGGTTTGTGTAGTTAGAAGGTATAAATCTAAAGCCTAGTCCACACTACTAGACACGTTGCCAGACATGTCTATAGACGGTCTCTGATGAGGACTGACTGATGAGACCGTCTATAGACATGTCTCGCAACATGTCTATAGACGTCTCCTGAGACCGTCTTTTGTCTAGGTCTAGCGTCCACACTTGTAGACACGTTGTGCAACATGACTACCGTTGCACCATGTCTACCATTTCGAATGGAAAACCATAGACATGCGATTTTTGGTCTAGCAACGAGACCGTAGACGCCGTTTGTCTAGCCGTTGTCTATAGACAAATCGCTAGACATTGTCTCTGAGACCAAAATCGCGCAACATGTCTACTAGTGTGGACAAGGCTTATAAAGAGGCTCGTGCACATAGAATGGTTTGAAGGTACACTTCTAATAAGAAGTTAGGTGTTTATGGGAGTTGGTTTTAGGTATAGGTCTAAAATGGAGGTAACTGTACAAAGTTTAACACGTTCATGGCGGACCACGTTCCCAGAATGTGGTGCTGGTTGGGTCAATGGGGCGGACCACGTTTCCTGGAACTTGCTCTCCCTACACTTCTACCTTATTTTTAATACCTAGCCTCACGGTTCAAATTCTTTTGACTAGTTAGCCCTGTAGAGCACATCTCTACGGTTCTACCCCACTTTTCCGCTCTTGCCTAGCTTTTTCCGTTCTTTAATTTATTGATACCTATATATACCTCACAGGCACCGCTCTGAGCAACACAATTAGTCGCATGCCATGAACATGTTGAAGAGATCATGATAGATGTCTCGATTGTAGGAAAAATTCAACTGGGAATATATTAATTTTTGAAAAGATATAGTGTTGTAAATTAGAATAAGGTAAAATGGGATGGACTAAGAAAAGGTGACGTAAATAAGTATTGAACTAAGTTAATTTGTAAATAAAACAAGGAATGGACATGTTATCTGGTGGTCTTTTAGAGTGTGATACATTTATTTGCAAGGTATTATATATATAAGAAATTTTATTAATTTTGACAGTGGAGGCTAAAAAACACCAATTTTATCAATAATTGTTTAAATAACATTTGTGTCTCTTTTTTTAGGATGTTCTTAATAGTCCTGAGCTTGCGAGCGATCAGCATGAGGTCCAGCTATTGAAGGATGGGTCTTGGGCGTGTCCNATCAATAATTGTTTAAATAACATTTGTGTCTCTTTTTTTAGGATGTTCTTAATAGTCCTGAGCTTGCGAGCGATCAGCATGAGGTCCAGCTATTGAAGGATGGGTCTTGGGCGTGTCCTGCCCCTGTTGTTAAAGAGAAACCAGTTAAAGAGGTAAGTTTGGTGTTATTATTGCAATTGTAGCATTAGATCATTACAGGATGGAGATATCAGTCACTTTGCACATCTGTATCTATGTGATCATTAGTGTGGAGATCATCTCTCTGGGAATTCAACTCAGATTGTTGTTAGACTTTGATTCCAGAGAGAACAATAATTTGATCATTATTGATGGGATCAATATTTTTACACTATCTATGAGATCGTTAGATCAACCATTAAGATAATGGGAAATTGAGACNTGATCATTTGTGTGGAGTATGCCTCATCTCTCTGGCAATTTGTTTAGACTTTGATTCCAGGGAGAACAATAATTTGATCATTATTGATGGGATCAATATTTTTACACTATCTATGAGATCGTTAGATCAACCATTAAGATAATGGGAAATTGAGACAGTGACAATACTGTATAACATAATTTTTCTGTTTGTATTTATCTCAAGTAATACAATAATATTGTTTTTTTTACAGAATTATGAAAAAGGCCCATCAAAAGAAGTTATTGAAGAGATTCTCGATGAAGGTTGTAGTATAATTGTATTAATCTAATATTATTGTATTAATTAAATATTCTCTTCATTTACATGGTAGATATATATATGAGGGTTGTTCAAAAAGTTCAAGGACTAAATGAATTTGGTTGCCTCTAGTTGGTCAAATGAATTTCTTTAGGGCGCATTTGAAAGCTTTAAACCTCCTGAGTAACCTTTTGTCTTCTGTTTGTAGATAATTTTTGTTGTTTAAAAGCTACAGTCAGTGTTGTAAAGAATGTTTTTTTCACTCGTTGTGGATATCCGGGCTGAAAAATTTTTGTTGTTTGAAGTTGTTTTAAACTTGACAAAACACCGACGGAAACTTTTGAAATGTTGAGAGCTGCTTTTGGTGATGATGTTATAAGTAGGAGTCGGTGCTTTGAGTTGTATTCACTGTTTCAGCAGTGGTCGGGAAAATCAATGGAAGATGATTCTCGAAATGAAAGGCTGTCAACATCAAAAGTTGATGAACCTGTTGATTATGTGAGGTTTTTTATTCTTGCTTATTGATAATTAATAGCCTGCCTGAAAAAAAAAATCAAGAGGAAGCCAACATTTTATGAGAGAACTTATGGTTTATTTCTCATGACAACTCACAGCGCGATTAGCAATCAAAATTTGTGAGTTTTGCCCACAAAATTTGACCTCCGTTCTTCCCCAACCTCCCTACTTGCCAGACTTGGCTTCTGAAGCTAAAGATACCTCTCGAAGAGAAAAGATTTGAGACGATCGATGCCACCAAGCAGAATCCAACGTGGTAACTTTTCGGGATTGAGGAAATAGTGTTAAACAGTGTTTCCTGCAGTGGAAAAGTCGGCGGGCAAAATGAGTGTTGCAGGGTGGAGAATACTTTGTAGGGGTACCACATGGAATGAGTTTTAACCATTTAAGATAAATTTCTATAAAATTGATTTTATAGTTGAAATTTTTTGAACAACCCTCATATTGATTAAACAACAGGGGTTATTGCTTATTAACATTATATTAATATGAAATATATATTCTGTGAAAACTTCTCTTTGTGTGATACTTCTGAATAGTAAACATTTCTTTAATTAATGGATTTACACTTTTTATGGTCTCCTGAGTCCATTAAATATTTTACGAGTTATTTATTTTTATATCTGAATTTGATCGTATGTTTAAATAGATGAAGAAGTTAGCTCTCCTGGTCCTTCGGTTTTAACAAAAGATGAGAAAAAAGACGACAAAAAGAAGAAAATGGTTGAGATAGATTTAACAGCTTCGGATTCTGACGTCGAAGAACACCCACCTACGAAAACTGAAACCCCCGTCTCAGTCAATTCACATCACACACTCTCAGGTATGTTCAAGAGTATTCAACCTAAATTACAAGTGGCTTAAATTTTATAGTATAAATTAAAACTTTTGAATCTGAATGTTCACTTAGAGGTCTCAATCAGTACCACACCTGTTTCTTCTTATCCTTATTCCTCACTCTACTGATTTCATTGTTTAACATGTGTTGGTTCACACAGTGTTCACTCAGCGTGTTTGTTCACTCAGAGTGATTGTTCACACTGAGTGTATGTTCACACAGTGTTTGTTCACTCAGAGTGTTCGTTCACACAGAGTGTTGTTCACACAGAGTGTTGTTCACTCAGAGTGTTTGTTCACACTAAGTGTTTGTTCACATAGAGGTCTCTGTAAGTCATCAGTAACACACATCTTTCCTTTTATACTTCCTCTCAACTGAAATCACACCCTAAGCTAAGTTAAACAAAATCTTAGTAGAATTATCCAAACTTCAACTGAAAACTCTCAACTTATTTCTGAACACTTGTACGCCATTATGTTGACTGACTGTATTAACCCATTGAATGCGTATAGTCCAGTAAAATTAGGCAAAAAAAGGGTGTTCCTTCGGAAAAATTTTAAGCCACGGTTTTTTTTCACAGAGAGCTTTGTTATGTCATTGCAAATAATATATGAAAAGTCCCCAACTTTTTTATGTACGCTTCCCTCTTTTTTAGAGGGGGG
>KZ652375.1:101204-116994 GCA_001010745.2 Gerris buenoi | reverse complement strand
CAAATAGTTATGACTCATCTTGAGCTCCCCGTGTATTCTTTTTTTCATTCGAACCACTTCTTCTACTCCTTGGCTCTTCAGGTGTTCTTTGATTTCCTCGATTTCTATTAAGTCTAAATCGTAACAGTTAATAACTCCTTTGACGATATTAAGCGTTCTGTGGGCCTCTACGGTAACTGGTAATGATACATTCTTGGGTAATAAAGTGAGAATTTTATTAGCTTGATCGTATGTACATGTTTCTACCAGCAATGTTCCGTCCCGGAGTTTCTTTGCTTTTTTAACTGGACCCGCTACACTTGATAGTAGTTTGTCAAGAAGAAATGGTGATACTTTAGCCATACTGTCTCCGTTAGTCCGTTTTATAATCAAAAAATTTATTTTTCTTAAATGTTGGGGTATTGGTGTCTGTTGCATTTTAGTCGGGTGGTTCAGCTCAGGTGAGTTGGACCTTAGCCTATTAGGAGTCTTAGACTGCAAACAGTTCATTGTATCCCCTCCTCCTGGGTCTGGGTTGCTGCAATGCAGCATTATTTTGATGTCTGTCAAAATCAGTAAATTGTCAAATTAAGTGTCAAAGTCACAAAGCCTTAGTGAAGCTCTACACTAGTAATAGAATAGATACACGAGTCTTACTGTTCTTGCTTCCTGCTCTTCTTCTCTTTTGCTCAGTTATTTGTTTGTTAATATATCCTGATTATCCGCAATCAGGATCGATTTTTTCTCCTGATTTTTTTTCAATAAGTAAATCCATTAGTATTTTTTTCAAGGATATTTTTATTTAAACAGAACTAAAATAGTTTCCTCTTTTTAGTGAAGGTTTTTATTTATTTTTATTTTTTTTTAAATAAAATACTACTTTTTAGTCTTCACCACCTTAAATCTTGTAATCAATTCTAACTTAACCTGTCACTGGATTGTCAATGTTGAATTCCTGAATGTTACCCCCAAAATTTCTTCTTATAATGTATTGATTTATTGGCTAATACAGATATGTCTCTCTCACCATTTCAGAGCAATTGCTGATTTTGAAGAGGGTCAAATATATACTACAAGATTTGTCTCGGGGGAAACTTAATAAATGTGGGTAATAATTGATGAGTCTAAAATAGTTGTGTTGATAACATCTTGTATAGGCTTATAATATAATTATAATTAAAGTTGTTAGAGGGAAATCATTTTAGTCGAACCGTAATATGGATACAGTTTGACACTTAGGTGCAGTGTCGATAAGCAGGAAGGGATGTCTTGGAGGTGCTACAGGTAGCCTAAAGATAAAACAGGCTTTCAACCAAGCTTACTCTACACCTAAATCTTTGCCGTTTAAAAATAAATGTTATAAACAGAAATAACCGGTCACGGGTATGTTATTGATTGCCAAAATGTATTGATTTATTGGCTGATACTAATAATTTGGTCGAATTAATGTCTGATTATTGTATTGTTATTGAAAATGCATAATTGGTGCAAGCTTCAGGTTTCTAGGTAGTCGGGAAATAGGTCAAATTAAGGTTGCAAGATTTGACCTGTACAAAAATGTGAAGCTAATTAAAAGCTTAAAGTAAAGAGAGGTAGCGAGTGGGAGCTTTTTGCCTCTTTTTCATATAAGTCAAATTTAAGCCTCTGTCTCAACTCCTACATTGACTGTTTTACTGAAAATGACCACAAATAGTATTCACTTTTATCACCAAATTGAGAATAGTTTCTCTTTCCTCAATTCTTATGAAGTTATCTTATTATGAGCAACCAAGGAGGAGCCAAAATATCACAAAAAAGAGAAGAATTGTAATTCCTTTTTATATAAGACTTTTTAATTACAACTATTCAAGAATTACTATTTACAAAGGGAGACAGACAGAGAAAAATAGACTTCAGCGCCAGGACTCGAACCACGGACCTCCCCCTCATTTCCAGTGTGCAGAAGCTCTAACAACTAAGCTACACTGAGAGGAAATTATTCTTCAGTGTAGCTTAATTGGTTAGAGCTCCCGCACACTGGAAATGGGTAGGTCCATGGTTCNAATTACTATTTACAAAGGGAGACAGACAGAGAAAAATAGACTTCAGCGCCGGGACTCGAACCATGGACCTACCCATTTCCAGTGTGCGGGAGCTCTAACCAATTAAGCTACACTCAAGAATAATTTCCTCTCAGTGTAGCTTAGTTGTTAGAGCTTCTGCACACTGGAAATGAGGGGGAGGTCCATGGTTCGAGTCCTGGCGCTGAAGTCTATTTTTCTCTGTCTGTCTCCCTTTGTAAATAGTAATTATAGTTTGATTTAGATTAAAATGTAAACGTTCCATAGTATCAATACTACCAAAAACAAAAAAACAAAAAAAACAAAAAAAAAACATGCTTACCTATTAATATTTACAAACGAATCGTCGTCAACTTTCAGCACATATTTATATAAATATAAATAACTGATTGCTTTTAAACAAGAAGCAACTTTAAGAGTTAAATTTCTATAAGAATCAACTATCGGAACGGTTAATACATCGCCGTAAGATTGCTTTTCATTATCTAACTTAACGATATCATCCGAACTCAAACCTTCAGTACCGATGCCGAATATATGAACGGAATTTCTACCTTTTTGTTTCAACCATGTATTTCTTAAAGTTTGACGCTCGGCATAATTATCAGGTGCGGATAATATAACGATGACGAGATCGACTTTAGGTGCTCTACTACTCAGTCTATTCCCTAATTTACTATTCAACGGTAAATTTACATTTATAACAGTGAATATATAAGTTAAACCGCATCCAAAAAGAAAATAAGCGATATTCGATACAAAATTTAAATATCTTAACTGGGCATACATTTTTTTTTTTTATTTAATATCACAATACTTACTTACTTACTTTAAAAGCAATTAAAAAAATGAATATAATTAAATAAACATCGGAATGGCACTATTTGTAAACAAACTACTTATTGATCTAAAATCATTAAGTAGACAAGACTTTTAATTTCTATAATATTCTTGACTAAGTAAGGAATGAAACTCTTAGTAAGCAGAGAATTTAAAATCAGTAAGTAGACAAGATGCTTTACTGTAACAGAATTCTTAACTCGGTAAGGAATGGCACTATCAGTTTACTGACTGTTTATAAATCAGAAAAATCATTAAGTAGATATAATCTTTTACTGTTATAATATTCTTAACTGTATAAGGAATGGCACTATTGGTAAAAAGAACAATCCAAAATCAGTAAGTAGACAAAATGTTTTACTGTTAGAAAATTCTTAACTCGGTAATGAAAAAAACACTTTCAGTAAATAAAAAGATCTACCATCTGAAAAATCAGTAAATAAATTTGCTATTTTAGTATTTGAACCTCAGTAAGGAATTTTAACTATTTGTAAACAAAACTATCAAGTTCAAATCATTAAGTAGATCAGACTTTATATTTGGTACAGAATTTTTAACTCTGTAAGGAATGAAACTAACAGAAATTAAATTAATCAACTTAGGAATAACGTAATTCAAATAAAAAAGTAAATAAGTTCTTACGATCTTAATACACCTTTCAACCCATGAAGTATATAAGAAAAAATCCAGACAGGACTATTAAGAAATCATTCAGATATCGGAAGAATGTTGTTAAAATATAAATAAATGCTACTTTATTTGTATTAAATAATTAATCATTATTCTTTAAAATTAAAAATGTTGACTTCCCTAAAATAGTATCTAATTAAATTAATGTAACATACTGAAAAAGCTTTAAAATAAAGAACTTCTATTTCATTTTAACTTTTTAGAGCTATATTTTTTTAATTTCATTAATTCAAATTATTCATTCAAGTATATATTTAACAAGAAATACCGAACAAAGAACTATAACATCAACTTCTATATATTTTATTTAATTAATTTAAAGTCTTGTATAAAATGGCTCATTGTTCGGATGTAAGGCTTTATATTGATGAAAACAAACGAAAAAGATATTTATTTTAGTACTAATTTAAACGAATAAATAAAGGCAAAAACAATAATGTTATTAATTATAATAATCCTTATCACTTATCAGTATCAGTAAGATCAAAACATTAAAAACGTTATCAGAGTTTTATAAATAGATTTTGATTTATTTTCTTAGGCTAAAAAATGAATACTTATCAAATTGCTGTTTCTTTTACAATTTCAAACAAAATAAACCTACGATAATGAAAAAATCGTAGAAAAATTTGAATTTCCATATTAATTATTCATTCATAAAAATTTGAAGGCAAAACATGAACAATAAATTCAATTAGGCATTCCATTTTACATTCGCACATAAGTTAAGTTTCACGAACATATACTTTTTTCAATAATTAAAATGTTACATTGAAAAGACGCGACTACAACTATTAAATTGTTTTATAAAATATAACATTAGATTTGAAAAAAAAAAATCAACTTTAAAAACATGGAAAAAAAAACAATAACATGTGACCAACTTTTTTGTTTTAGAAATGTAAAGATAAATATTAAATGTAGATCTACAGGGTTGTAGATCACGTAGATCAGATCTACATTTATAAATCATTTTTTGATTCCTGTTTTAAAATCATATTGATATTTTTTGTTTCTAATTTAAGATTTAGTCACTGGCAACACTTAATAAACAAAATAAATTATAACCTTTTTCGGCATCTGCGCTATTGTTATGTTTTGATTTTTTTTAGAAGCTAAAAGCAAAAGCCACCCAAAACGAAATGAAAACATCGGGTTCGAGACATATAGTCATTATTTTAATGAATTATTTAAGTTTTAATTTAATTTTGTAAAAGAGAGAGGAATAAGAATTGAAGAATGCATTCAATCTTTTAACTCGAAATACCGTGAATTTATTTTATTATTATGGCTGCTCTTTATTTGGAACATTATTTAGACAGTGAGTTAATTTGCTTTATTTGTTAATTTTAATTTTTACGTTATTGTTTTACGTATTTTAATGAATATTTTTCGTATTAAGTTCATATAATTGTATAAAGTATTTTTGCTTAGACCAGTGTAATTTTAGTCGATAATTTCATTTGACAAAGATATGTACTATTTAATTTTGGTTTGTAATTGGTCTCTTGCATTTTTGTGTCGTATTGCTTTTCATTTCGAAGGTTAAGAATGTTAATATATGTAATTTTGAACTCTATTATAAAATCTGTTGTTTCTTCTGAGATTTTGTAGAACTAACTCATAGTAAATAAACACTCAAAGAGTAAACTATGTAAGTTAGTTGTTTCTGCTAAGATTATGCAGAACTTACTCATAGTGAATAAACACTCAAAGAGTAAACTAAGTTAGTTGTTTCTACTGAGATTTTGTAGAACTAACTCAAAGTGAATAAACACTCTAAGAGTAAACTAAGTTAGTTGTTTCTGCTGAGATTTTGTAGAACAAACTATGGTAAATCTAGTTGGTCTATCTGTAGTTATCCAGCCACCTAGGAAAAGAGGGTAGAAAATGAATGTTCCCTAAATCGAATGTATTGTTTGGACAAAGGAATATCACCTCTAAAATGTATTAATTATATAGATATAATCTTTCAAATGTATAACTCTTATGACAAAGGGATATAATCTCTTAAGTGCGAAATTGGGCCGCCAAGCGATTCTCGACTGTATGGATAACTGCAGATTAGCCCAAACTATTAGTGTAGTAATCTCTCAAAGAGTAAACTAAGTTAGTTGTTTCTCATCGTGAATAATCACAAAGATTAAAAGAACTTATTCATATTAAATATACGATCTAAGAAGAAGCTACAGTACAATTCAGGAAAGAAGACGTGCGTTGACAGTGCGGGGAATCAGATGACACTCAGATTGGCCAACCTATGTGAATGTAAAACTAAAGCCACTAGGTCTGTTTTAAACGGTTATCCCGAGGGCCACGCCCCTCCACTTGAGATTTTTACTTTTGCCTAGTTGGCTCAACCTATTGCCCGCCAAAATCTCGAAATCTCATTGGCTCTCCCCCCAATTTGTCTAACTTTCCCGCGCTGTCAACGCACGTCTTCTTTCCTGGATTGTACTGTAGTTGGTGTACTGCTCTCTAAGCCCATTTTGTTTCAAATATTGAATGAATGTCTGTTCTTTAGGTTTGGAAGAATTGCCGGTGGAGCTTCAGAGAAATTTCACTCTGATGAGGGAACTTGACATACGATCTCAGGAATTGCTGAGAGCGATCGATAAAGCGGCAGATGAGATGCTCCATCATTTTGTAACGTCAGAGAAACGAGAGGAAATGTCAAGCGAAGATCGTAGAGAAGCTGTAGCGAGTATACAGGCACAGTATGTCAAAGTAAAGGAATACGCTGACGATAAAGTACAGCTTGCTATACAGACTTATGAACTGGTAAGTAAAATCTACTTATTACTCAATTTGTCTAATTTAAATAGTATGAAGTACATAAGCTATATGGAATTGAATGTCTTAATTCGAAATTAAGAAAGTCGCCTTTTCACTAAAACCAAGTTTGTTGTTCAGAAATGTTTTTTAACTACCAATAGTCATCTTCAGTTGATAGAGAAACAGTGTTGGAGTTGAGAAAAAGTTTGAAGTATAAAATAATATTTTTATTTATCTTTTACACTTTATCTCTTGTTACTAATTTAAGTTGGAACTTTGTCTCAACTTTGACACTGACAGCTTTGTCTTTCTCCCTTAATCTCTTCTGACTGTGTAGTTTAATGACTATTTGTTGTTGAAAGTCAGTTTTAATTGTTGGTTTTGTAAAAAAGATTTAGGCCCTCCTCACATGGAGCATGGTTTTGTAAAAAAGATGTAGGCCCTCCGCACATGGAGCATGGTTTTGTAAAAAAGATTTAGGTCCTCCGCACATGGAGCATGGTTTTGTAAAAAAGATTTAGGCCCTCCGCACATGGAGCATGGTTTTGTAAAAAAGATTTAGGCCCTCCGCACATGGAGCATGGTTTTGTAAAAAAGATTTAGGCCCTCCGCACATGGAGCATGGTTTTGTAAAAAAGATTTAGGCCCTCCGCACATGGAGCATGGTTTTGTAAAAAAGATTTAGGCCCTCCGCACATGGAGCATGGTTTTGTAAAAAAGATTTAGGCCCTCCGCACATGGAGCATGGTTTTGTAAAAAAGATTTAGGCCCTCCGCACATGGAGCATGGTTTTGTAAAAAAGATTTAGGCCCTCCGCACATGGAGCATGGTTTTGTAAAAAAGATTTAGGCCCTCCGCACATGGAGCATGGTTTTGTAAAAAAGATTTAGGCCCTCCGCACATGGAGCATGGTTTTGTAAAAAAGATTTAGGCCCTCCGCACATGGAGCATGGTTTTGTAAAAAAGATTTAGGCCCTCCGCACATGGAGCATGGTTTTGTAAAAAAGATTTAGGCCCTCCGCACATGGAGCATGGTTTTGTAAAAAAGATTTAGGCCCTCCGCACATGGAGCATGGTTTTGTAAAAAAGATTTAGGCCCTCCGCACATGGAGCATGGTTTTGTAAAAAAGATTTAGGCCCTCCGCACATGGAGCATGGTTTTGTAAAAAAGATTTAGGCCCTCCGCACATGGAGCATGGTTTTGTAAAAAAGATTTAGGCCCTCCGCACATGGAGCATGGTTTTGTAAAAAAGATTTAGGCCCTCCGCACATGGAGCATGGTTTTGTAAAAAAGATTTAGGCCCTCCGCACATGGAGCATGGTTTTGTAAAAAAGATTTAGGCCCTCCGCACATGGAGCATGGTTTTGTAAAAAAGATTTAGGCCCTCCGCACATGGAGCATGGTTTTGTAAAAAAGATTTAGGCCCTCCGCACATGGAGCATGGTTTTGTAAAAAAGATTTAGGCCCTCCGCACATGGAGCATGGTTTTGTAAAAAAGATTTAGGCCCTCCGCACATGGAGCATGGTNATTTTAGGTCTCCGATTTCAAAAATTCCAAGACAGAAATCCGTTTCAGACATCAGGGATCATTTTTGGTTCTGTGTCTGTCTGTCGTTCAATTTTGCGAGCCACCATATCTTAAAAACTACACGTCCAATTTTAATGAAATTTTGGTGGTAGGTCATAATTAGCCCATTGTTGGCCTCATATAGGTTTCAACCTTCTGCGCTTATTTGTTTATCTTCCACACGCTCACAAACATACATTTATTAACACCTATAGCTTCAAAAGTACTCATCAGATTTGAATGAAACTTTTATAGTTTATGGAAAGTAGCCCGCAGATAGCCCCAGATTAATTTGAACCGTCTGCGCTCTTTAACTTTTGCTAAATTGATACTTTAATTCATGCAAAAAATCAAAACAATTTTGACAGATGGAAAAAAGGGGGAAATAATTAAACCAATTAGACAATAAAATAAAAAAAATCAATTAAGTACGTGGATAGAATGCGAGGAAGCTATGTGCCACACCAATTGGCAGTCTATTTTGATAATACTACTTCTGTTCCATAGGTTGACAAACACATACGAAGGTTGGATTCTGATTTGGCGAGGTTTGAAGTGGAAATACAAGAAAGAGCGGACAAACACGAAGAACAGACTGGGTTGAATGCTGCGGCAGCAAGAAAGAAGACATCAACAAGTAAATAATCATTTTTATTTTTGTTGCATATAGTATTTAGGATGTGGGGTAGGTAGGTAAACATTGTCAATGCTATCAGTCGTGCTTTGAAACACTAGATTACGAGTTCAATTCTGACTTGGGCAAGGTGCCCTACGTTGAGTGTTCTCCCAGCTTCGGTAGCTACGTTAGTCCAAGTGTCATCCATAGAGTTTATACTCCAATTATTCAGTTTTGTACAGTTGATAGATAGACACTCTAACACAGTGTCTGTCATTGTATAAATACATGTATAAACTCTTTGGTAGGCCTAAGTCCTGCAAAGGCTGTTGTGCCATGAATTATTTATTATTAGTAGTATTCATGGTATTATAATCAGTTGTCTGAAAGTTATACATTATATTAATACATACATTAATTAGTTCAGAGAAGTCAGTAGGAGAAGCATTAGTTGTAGATTTAACATATTGAGATGTATGTAATTTTGGTAAGACATTGTATAGGTAAAGATATAATAATGCAAGAAGGAATTGAAGTATTGAAAAAGTAGGCTTTTTTAATCCCTTAATTGACCAAATTTCTCAAGAATTATCTTTACTTTTAGTCTACCATTTTGAAGAACAATATTCTGCCATCGTTAGAGTAGTGGGATGATATCACCCTCTTATAATAAATTGTCTTCTAACTTCTAAACGAGAAACTGATACTCCAGAAGTATACTAGACCATGGTATTTGTAACGTAGAGCAGGACAAGGCAGTACTTTGCAACATGAGGCCTGTCCTAACTGCCCCACACAAGCAGAACGTATCACCCAGTTTCCGTGTCATATCCACATATGTGGAGCAGGCTTCGTGTGGCGTTGTCCTGCACTCCCCTTCTCTGTTTCTCTATTAATGTGGTCTCGTATATTTATGCAGTTCACAAAAAATTGTTCTTTCTTGTGTGGGGCAGGCCTCGTCTTGATTTGTTAAGTCTGATATATTTCTGAGGGTTAAAAAAACTGCTCTGACCTTTGTCGTAATGGCCTAGCCTCAATTAATGTGTGAATTTTTCGGAGCTTTTTTTTCCAATTTATTAATTTGTTTGTTTATTTTTTGCTTATAGGTGTTGCACTTAGTAGAAGTGTTGCGGGTAGGAAGAAAATGCTGGAGAAAGAAGCATTGAAGAAGAAGAAAAAGAAAAGATTACCTGCTCCGTCACCTCCTCACGAAACAACTTCAACCACTTCAAGTACACATAAGAAGAAAAAGAAGAGTAATCATTTTTTATTATTATTACCTGCAATAATAAGTAATATATTGCTTTTCCCCATTTCCTTATCATGTATTCGATAAGATAACAGGATCATATCCAAGTGCGTTAGAAGGGGTTGAGGAATCATACAAATTAGAAAGTAGTTCTTGAACAAGTGCAGTGATAAAATATTAAAATAATTTTATTAGGTATCAATGATATTAAATTATTAACAACATGCCTAAACTAAAATATTATTTTAATATGAAATGTTTGAGATATTTAGAATTTCTATGTGAAAACAATTTCAGTAGAACCTCGATAAGAAGTGTCTCAAGGGGATTAGGGAAACATTCTTGTTATCGAGGTGCTCTTTTTGTTGAGGGTCGTGTTATCAGGGTTATTTTGGCTATCAGTCGTGTTATCAGGGTTATTTTGGCTATCAGTCGTGTTATCAAGGTTATTTTGGCTATCACTCATGTTATCAAGATTAAGAGTGGGGTTTTCAAGTCTACACTTCAAGGTCGACCCATTCCTGTATAGAGTCGTGTTATAGAGGTTGACTCCTCAAAACGACTTTTTATAGAGGTTCTGAGTTACATTGTGAATTGGAAAAAAATCTGTATTGTTGAAATTGTTTGGATAATAATAGTCACGTTATAGAGGTCAATTTAACATTATGTGTTATGGCAATCTCAAGGGGATTTGAAAATTGCTCTTGTAATTGAGGTTCGTTGTGAGGGTCGTGTAAGCGAGGTTCTACTGTATATGAAAAGCAAAATAGTAAACCCCCATTTAATGGGACTTTCACACTGAAAATTCAGAGGACAAGAAAAACAGAGTGAACTGGAGACATGTCTCTTCACATATCCAATCTATTACATTATTATTAAGCCGGCTTTACACCTTGCGATTTGTCGGTGAAATCTGGTAGGAACGATAAATCGCACCGATATATTGGGAGATCGGTTAAGATTGAGTCGGAGATCGGGATAAGAAATCGGTGTGGTGTAAATGCTCCCAGGTTGCAACGATATATCATGCGATTTATCGTTTCTTCAGATTGCACAGACAAATCGCAAAGTGTATAGCCGGCTTTAGAATAATATTATGTTAACACTAAAGACTAAAGAGACACTGACATGAGACATGCCTGGAAGCAGACTACTGTGGCCTGACAACCTGTTGATATGTATTATGTTAAGACTAAAGACTAAAGAAACACTGACATGAGACATGCCTGGAAGCAGACGACTGTGGCCTGGCAACCTGTTGATATGTATTATGTTAACACTAAAGACTAAAGAGACACTGACATGAGACATGCCTGGAAGCAGACTACTGTGGCCTGGCAACCTGTTGATATGTATTAATTAGCTTTGTGGGTTGTGTAGACTTTTTTTTACTTTCTCATATGAAAAGAAAGTATTCAAAGAAAGTATTCAAGAAAGTATTTGAAAGAAAGTATTATTGGATGGGGCAAGAATTTGATTACAAGATTTTGATGGATTTACATGCTTTGAGGTCCCTTGAGTCCAAAAAAGAGGTGTTTATAAAATGTCTGTCTGAACAGAGGCGTGGAGCCTAAACTACTAGGCTGATTTTGACTAAATTTGTCACTCTGGTTAAAAAAAAAAATATGTGTGAGGCTCTCACTCATTAGAAGTGAAACTNATATTTCTGGAAAACGGTTCTGATGATTTTGATTAAAAAATTCTAAAATTTAGTCTCATTTAAATACAAATCTAACGATAAAAGCCAGGAAAAACCTAATTCCTGAGAAAATAGCTTTTAATACGGACCGAAGAGAAGTAATTTTTATAATAAATTTTGATGAAATGTTCAATAATAATTATGTACCCATGAAAACTAGTAGCCTAAGTAATTACGAGTATCGTTTATGAGAAAGTTAGTCTGAATTACCTCTGACTGATTTTTTTTAAGTAGTGGCCTTGCCTGGAGCCTCAGTACCACATGTAGGAGAGTAGTTGGCATCGGGAGTGCCACAACTTGTTATGGGTGACCACAGATCTGGGTCTGCACGCTCTACTTCTTTATTTAATTTCAACCGTTATTTAATATAATTGAATATTTGTAATGTGTCTATTTAGCGAGCGAGGAGAGTGGTTCAGAGAAGACTAAAGGAGTGGACGATGATGAGTTGATTGACATGCCGGTAGATCCAAACGAACCTACTTATTGCTTCTGCCAGCAAGTCTCATATGGACAGATGATCGGCTGTGATTTCCCAGATGTAAGTGTTTTCATATTTCATAGTTGGTAAATTCACCAATTTTCGGCACCCTTTAGAGAAAATTTAACCTATTAATGAAAAAGAAATAAAACAAACTGTCTCTCCATGTGAAGTAAAATACTTTACTTCACTATAAAATGTTTTTATTTTTTTAATTCTTTTTCTTCCGCAATGGGCACTGATGATGGCCTTTTGAAGGCCAAAAGCTACTTTGTTATTAAAGTATTTTACAGTATGTCGAAAGAAGCGTCGCGTTGACAGCGCAGGAAATCAGATGACACTCAGATTGGCCAACCTATGTGAGGGTAAAAATAAAGCCACTAGGTCTGTTTTAAACGGTTATCCCGAAGGCCGCGCCCCTCCACTAGAGATTTTTATTTTTACCTAGTTGGCTCAACCTACTGCCCGCCAAAATCTCGAGCTCTCATTGGCTCTCCCCACAATGTGTCAAACTTTCCCACGCTGTCAACGCTTCTTTCGACATACATACTGTACTTCACGTGGAGAGACAGTTTGTTTTATTTCTTTAAGATGACCTCCATAGACGCTCCCATATCCAACGTAACCTATTAATGGTTAACAATTAATTAAATTTTTGATACTAATATAATGTGTTTCTTCGGTTTATCCCTTCCTTAATTTTCTATATTCTTTTCTCTCCTCTTCGTGGGCTGTAAGGGATGGTCTATAAAAAAAACTGATAATTTGTTATTAAGTCAGTTTAATACATTTGCAAATTTTCGCCTATACCTAGGCATCAGCACTATATATACCTACCATCAGGCCTACAATAATAATTATTTAATAATAATAATAAACATAACAATAATAATTTTTATACATCTAAATTTTCAATTAATATTATTTATGTAATGCTTACATTTATTGAGCTTACCGAAGGTAACGGAAGCATTGTGTTCACTTTTGAGAACGAAAAACTTTTATGTCTCCGATTTTAAAAATCCCGAGGCAGAAATCCGTTTCAGATATCAAGGAACATTTTTTGTCTGTCTGTCAGTCTGTGTGCCCACGAATCATGAAGTGTGCAACGATAACTAGAGTAAATGTCAACCAATTTTGATGAAATTTGGTATACATGTTCATTTTACCAATGCTCAGGACGAGTTTGTTGGACAATGTTCAAGCGTACACGCGGAACGCTCGCGTAAACGTGAACTTTAAATTTAAAATTCGAATTTTGGGTGGGAAAAAAATCAAACTTTATCTATTCAAGGGGACAAACATTTTTTACGAATACAATTTTGTAGTAAAACCAACAGCGACACCCCTATGAAGTGATAAAGATCGCTAAAAACTGTTAATAGTTTTTAGACAATAATCACTATAACAAAAAAGTAATATAAACGTTAATGGTTAATATAACGATAAAGTACATGATAGAATGTGAGGAAGCTATGTACCACACTAATTGGCAGTCTATTTTTCTATTTTATATAAATTAACAGTTTAAATTTTATTATTAATAACATTATAAAAATTAGATAACAAAAGATTAAATAAAAGGGATGAATCTATTACACACATTCAAAAACAAAAACAAAAAAATCAAAAGTTTCCTTTTATCTGAGTACTGATGATGGTGGTGTACCAAAATTTTTAAAATGTTGCACCAAAATTTTTAAAATGGTGCACCAAAATTTTTAAAATTCCTATGTGAACTTAGCCTTAGATTTATGTACTTATATGCAAAATTCTGCCTTGATTTGCACACTATCTCCAAGAATATTAGTTTTTAAGTAAACAAAATCAAAACCCCCAAATGTTATGTAATTAAAAAAAAAAAATCAATCATACATTTTTATATTTTGTAATATGAATTTTTCTTTTGCTTTCAGTGTCCTATCGAATGGTTTCATTTCGCCTGCGTCAATTTAACAGTGAAACCCAAAGGAAAATGGTTCTGTCCTAAATGCTCAACAGACAAGAAAACAAAAAAATAATTTCGTCCTACGTTTCTTTTGTTCCTTACTTACTGTGACAGCTTTTGATCACATTTTTTTTTATATACATATATAAAAAATCAATTGTTCCTAAATGTTATTATAAACTCTCCTGTATTAATAAGTCAAATGAGGGGAAAATGTGAAAAAAGATAAGATTGGTGAAGAATTTCCTCTTAATTTTGCCATGACCTCTTTTGTGACTGTAATTTTTTTATTACTACTTATTTTTATCATTTTAATTATACCATTTTATAATCATTTTAAGACTAATTAATTAGAACAATCATTATATGGTAAGAGATCATTATCTGATAATTTTATTACACAGTTTAAAAACAAAAATGATTTATGTTATGGATAGATATTCTGTTTCTCGTAATTGGATGTTTGTCAGTGTATGATTTAGGACAGAGGTTTGATTGAAGACAAAGGTTTAAGTCTGTCTCAAAAAAGTAATCTTTTATCCACCAAAACTAATTTTATTTTATAAACCTGACTTTCAACTACAAATAGTCATCTTCAGTAAAAGACCTCTGTTTTCTCATTTATATTTCATACCTTTTTTTGAATGTTGAAGATAAATATTTCAAGTTGAAAGTTAACTTTGTACAATAAACTTACTAAAGACAGGAGATTGAAACCCTTGTCTCAACTCCTACACTGACTGTTTCTTATTCGCACTTGATCTCTTCTCACCGGTACTGAAGATGACTATTTGTAGTTGAAAGTTAGCTTTGTACAATAAACTTACTAAAGACAGGAGATTTAAACCTCTGTCTCAACTCCTACACTGACTGTTTCTCTTTCACACTTGATCTCTTCTCACCGGTACTGAAGATGACTATTTTAGTGAATTAGCATACTAATTGTTTTCTTATATTCTTAATCAATCTACATAAAACTTGTAAATTCAAGTTAATCCTCTTGTGTAAAACACTATGAAAATATCAAAATTCCTATTTAACACATTCACGTCAGACCACGTTCTGTGCTGGTGGGGTCAATGGGACTGGCTACGTTCCGGGAATATCAATTTTCTAATATCTGGGCCTACAGTTCAGATTATATTTAACCAGTTAACCCTGTAGATTGCATCTGTTTGGTTCTATATATACATTCCACTCTGTCCTAGCTTTTTTTGTTATTTCAAGTTAATTTTTTTTGTTATATTCCTCATGCACTGCGTTGTACCAAGCAATTGTTCGTCTGTACTGAAAGTGTTAAACAAATGATCTCTGCTTATTTGATGTAGAAGTTCTAGACTTAATCTCAATTTAAAAATTGAGTTAAACGAATAAAGCTCTAAATAAAAAAATAAAATTCTCACCTTTTAAAATGCATTTAATATTTTTATAAGAAAAAAATCTAAAAACTTAGAAGACTGAATAGAATCTAAAATAAAATATACATTAAAACATAAACAAAAAGGCTTAAATAATTTTAATAATCAATGAATTTTGTAGAATCGTTCAATTTATACTTTTTGCTCTAGTTGTGTATAATTGTTCTCATTTGTATTACTTTTTTATTTTGTAAATATTATGCAGTATTTAAGGAATTTGAGCTAGTTTTGTAATTCTTTAGGATAGGTGGACAAAATCACTTTTATTAACTTTGTGATTTAAGTGATATAAAAAAAAAGTGGTTTCAGTAAGTGCTAATCAAATCTCAGTAGAAACCACTAACTTAGTTAACTTTTTAAATGCTTATTCAATGAGTAAGTTCTACGTAATATCAGTAGTTAAAATGAACCTAGTTTACTCTTAAAGTGCTTATGACTGTTTCTCTTTCACACTTGATCTCTTCTCA
>KZ652375.1:65742-96778 GCA_001010745.2 Gerris buenoi | reverse complement strand
CTTTGCACAAAATAACCCCGGGAATCGATAGAGGATCAAATTTTAAGAAAAAAATGCAGTATAAGGTTTTTTTTTGTTAAATTAAAATTTTTTGAGTTATTTACGATCGAAACCTTGCAATTTCCTTTGAAAAATACGTTTTTGAACCGCTTTTTTTTTTTTTACGAATAACTCAAAAAATATTAATTTAACAAAAAAAACTTTATACCGCATTTTTTTCTTCAAATTTGATCCTCTATCGATTCCCGGTGTTATTTTGTGCAAAGGAATTTCCATCCTCCAAGAAAGGTGGCAACCCCCGCTTCGGAGTGGCAAACATGCATTTTTATGATCGTCTGCACCAAAGGTTCATTTTGTAATAAAAATTATCCATGTACCTTATGAGAACATTTTTCATGTAGCCAGCTCTCGGTCTATTAAACCAGTTTGTGAAAATGGCTTGAATGTTGCTGTTCAGAAGTTCAGTTTGGCTTGCATAATTGTGAGGAACCCTGAAAATTGTAGTTTTTGCAGTGTTCAAAACTGGAGAATTTTGACGAAGAACTAATATTTGCAACGGCAGCAGATTGCATTATGAAAAAAAAAAAAATCAAGTTGAAGGTGAATAAAAGGAAATGGTCTAAACCTTGGTTGCTTAAAAAATGGTCTAAAAATGGGAATTGTTTTCTCATACCAATAGCTCTATTACTCAGTGAGCCTGACCAATCACCAATGCTCACGCCCAAGATTGGAGCTGGGGCTCAAGCATAATTTACACGCACATGCCATTACACCAACCTCAAGCTGATTTTCTCTCCGGGACAGATTTACTCGAGCCAAATTTTTTGGTTTTTGCAAAATTCATGCTTGCATTCACACCCATCAATTTACTTGCACAAACTGGCTTGCCCAAGCCAGTTTGTGCAAATAGCTTGGGAGAGTAAACCGTGCTTTAGACGGTAAACTTATAGAAAAGGGCCTCCATTTTTATTTTCCATACAAAAGAGTTGATGTCCCTTAGTCTAACTGCCTATTAAGATAAAGGAATATTTAGTCCAATATGCTTTGGGACAAAGGAATATCACACTTTTATATAAAAAAAAATGTATATTAAGTAGTAAGAATGTATATTGGATTAAAAAAAAAAGTAGGTTCTGGAAGGACTCGAGTCTGGCCAACCTGATTTGAGTTTTCTGCGGTTTCCTCAACAAAGCAAATGTTGGGTTGGCTCCACAAAAGTCGGCCGCAGCCACATTAGCAACAAAATGGCCTTGAAAATTGTTACTACCCACAAATTGTTGTCCAATTAAAATAATTATTTAAAATGGCTACAGTTACCCTTTTAGTAGTAGTAATCTAGTACTTCCTACTAGAACGGGTAGGACGCACCACTTGTTAAAAACTTGCAATTAGGCCATCACTCAGGCCCTTTGTACGCCCCGTGGTGGAGAGTTCCAGTTACTTCACACATCATACATTTGTACACTGTATCGCCGAAGCGTGTATGGTGTGGTCATTAGTAAGCTATATAAGCGAGGGGGGGAAGAGTCCTCATATAGAGTGTCCCTCGCCCTGCTCCGTCCTCGAACCATGGATACCAATTACATCATCATGACACGGATCGGACCCACATCAAAGAGTGGGGGAAGAGTCCCCATAAAGGGTGTCACTCGCCCTGCACCGTCCGCGATTCATTGATGAAATTCAGTGTTATGGCAGGGGATCGAACCCACGACCTCGAGTTGCCTCGACTCAGTGATAGCTGCGCAGTGTTTTTAGCACCTCGGCCACCCTGGCTCCCCAAAGTAGTTACCCTTAATATTGTTAACTTTTGCCAATAAAGAAATTTATTAAAAAAAAAAAGTAGGGGCCCTTTTCTGTAAAAGTACCCTTTAGGATGGATTATCAAGATTTTACAGCATTCAAGTGCATTTTCACAATATCCTTAAAATTTATAATAAAATTAAACATTATTTTATTATAATACATCGAATAATTTATTTACATAATAGAATTTGATAATATACAATAGATTAAAATACAAAGAAAATTCACAGTTATTCAAAAGTTAAAAAATAAATTAAGGAAATGTTTTTGCCACCTTCAGGAATGGTTAATTGTCGTTAGTAGACAAACTTTTTTAAAACATTCTAACAATCGATAAGATCTAACTTAAAATTTGTCCGTAAAAATAATTAACATTAACAGTAAAAAAAATTGATAACATTGACTAACAAGTGAACCCTGTTATTTATAAAATCCATTTTATTTACATGCTTAACTGATTCTTTTTTTTAAGAATAACATGACATTAAAATACTATAAGATATTTTTAATAATATAATTTCTTTTTTTATTTTATCTTTTTTTTTTAGGGTATCTCACTTTTTTGGCTATATTTTATCTTGAAACGAAAAGTATCAGTAAACAGATTCGCAAACGCTTCCTTACAGAATAACCTCGGTTGGATTCCCAAAGAGGAGGGACATGTAGCTGGAACAATATTCACGTTGGTAACTGGAAACTTATTATTATGATAACTGAGACCTGATAAACAAATTACAGAGGGTAAGGGCCAATAGAGAGAGAAAAGGTAGCAGTAGAGTATAGGGGTGAGGGCCTGACGGAATGATGGTCAGTGTCGAAAGTAGAAAGTGATAGGGCAAATGGTGACCTTGAACGGGCCAATAATAACACAGCCGACCTCTAGGCAGCAAGGTAAGCGGCGATGTTAAAATACACTATTTTGTTTTTCAAAAGCATCTTGCTAAAACTTGATGTAAGTGGCGGCCTACACCTACACCTCAAGCTTCCCAGCATTTGCTGTCCCATTTAACACAATGGTTTTGTTTTANAAGTGGCGGCCTACACCTACACCTAAAGCTTCCCGGCACGTGCTGTCCCATTTAACACAACGGTTTTGTTTTACCTAGGTAAGGCAACTACCTACACCTCTACATGTGTTTACCCTTAAGTAGGATTTACACTATTTCACTTTGGAGGATCATCGAGAGTGAGCCCTTTGGATGATCCTCCAAGGATGAATTCTTCCCTGTTTACACATTTTCATCTGTTTTTTGTTTTCACTGCCAGTGTTCCTCACTTCGTTGAGTGTAAAGGGTATTAAAATAATGTCTCCTTCCAGAAAGAATGCAAGGATTATGCAATCGGGTATTGATTCAATTTCACCCGAACTGAATGATGCAATTATGTTATCGAAAAAGGACAGTGACCATAAAAAAACTGAAAGACGTTGGTGGGTAAAACCATGGGTTAAACATTAGAATTAAAAAAATAATAGAAAATTAACTGATTTATTTGTTTACAAAATTATTTAAATAGTGTTAAAGAAAAAACTTTCTTGTACACGAGTTCATTAAAATTTTATCAAAATAATCATAAAAATAACTTCACCTTGGTGGGGAATCGAATCCTTCTCTGCCCGCGTTTAAAGCTATTTTCTCAGGAACTGGATTTTCCCGGGAAAACGGCTTTTATATGGTTAGATTCGTATTTTAATGGACTTCATTTCAATTTTTTTTAATCATAACCGTTTTCAAGAATTTTTTTTAAGTTTGTTTCAGAGTTTTTGGGGGGGTACCGCTCCCAACATTGCATCTAAAAATTATTTATCGATTTACCCTCGGGGTATGATTTTTCTGAACATGTATGCCAAATTTCGTCAAAATTGGCCCAGTAGTTTAGGCTCCACGCGCATGCACAGACGATAGACAGACATTTTTTAAAAACCTCTTCTGGACTCAGGAGACCTCAAAACGTGCAAATCCATTAAAATCTCAAAATCACAATATTTTCTCTTTATATGGGAAAGTAAAAAGGTTACGGCTGATAAACAGACTGGGCTCTGAGAGGTTTAGAGGAACACTAAGTAGTGAATGCGGCTTNAAAATCTCAAAATCACAATATTTTCTCTTTATATGGGAAAGTAAAAAGGTTACGGCTGATAAACAGACTGGGCTCTGAGAGGTTTAGAGGAACACTAAGTAGTGAATGCGGCTTCCTTATCATGTTTACACTAGTCCCTACACGTGGCCTTTGGATGATTCATCGGGTCGAGGAACGAGCATTTCATCCAAAGTTTGAAAGAGGTAAATCTCTTTCATCGTTCATCTTTGATGATCACTTTGGAAGAAATGAAAGTGAATTGGAATTTATACTTTTCACTTTACATGAATCATCCAAGATGAACCTCCAAAGTCATAAGTGTAAATGAGCCTTTAGGCTGGTTTATTTGTAAGTAATATTTTATTACGAATGCAGGATTTGATGTATACAATAAGGAAACATTAGGGTTGTCTTTTTTTTTCCGCTAGCTCCATAAGGAAGCGTTTGAGGACTCATGTTTACTGTAACTTCTGTTTAGAATTAAATTTCCTGAAATTTCACTTCTGTGTACAGGCTACACACATATTATAAACAAGACCTGGAATCAATTAAAAATAGAATTTCCTAGTTGGAACTAGTAGGGAGGGCAAAGCAATTTTGTCAAAACCAAGTAGTAGTAGTAGTAGTCTAGTACTTCCTACTAGAACAAGTAGGACGAACCACTTGTTCGAACCTTGCAATTAGGCCATCACTTAGGCCCTTTGTACGCCCAGCGGTAGAGAGTTGCAGCCACTTCACACATCATACATATGTACATTGTACCACCGAAGCGAGTATGATGTGATTAATAGTGAGCCATATAAATCAGAGTGTCACGCCGAGGAATCGAACCCCATCTCGTCCCACTCATGATTCCGGGATGGCCGAGCAGACGTTGGTTTTATCCACACGGCTACGCTACCTCTCTTCCTTTTCAAAACCAAAGTCCTTCCTAACAGAATAATCTGAGATGGATTCCCCGAGACTAGTTTGTCAAAACTGGTTTTGACTGGAATGGAACAGTTAAACATGTTTTGTGTCTGTCACGCTTGTATTATTTGTTTTGTTTTTATCAACTGATAAAAAAATGTCTTAGTTTATCAAATAGAAACTAAGAGAGAAATAAACAGCAGGTTCCAGGTCGATCTAATAGATATATAGGCGCAATCTACTTGTGGATACTAAGTACATCGGGGTTTAACAAGAATATTTGACTAAGTAAATTACAATAATTTGGAATTCACTAGTGATTTTTAGATAATTTCAGTTCTGACAGTTACTACACTACAGATTATGATTTTATACGTACTAAAACTACTACGTACTTTCACGTACTACTCGGCAGGTTCACTAGCCGAAACCTCTTTCTTTATTCCAAAACTCCAAAACGAATCATTTGAATCGTTTAGATTTTGCATCTTTCACTTCTTTGTAAGTCTCATTCATTCAAAAATGAAGCTTTTTTTTTCCAAACTAAAGGATTTGATGGAAGAAACACTGTGCACATATTCTTTTCACTGTCCATGTTACTTATAAATAAACACGAAGGAAGAAACAAACAGTGCAGTTGCAACATCAGCCACAAACACTTTTAACTGCTCCATTTCAGTTAAAATAGTTTTAAACTAGATACTAGAACAGGCTCAAGTAGTAGAATATTTTTTTTTTATTTGAGAATAAAACAGTAAATCACAAAAAAAAGACTAAAATGCTTTGCCGGTAATAGTTAATTCTAGTTTTAACAGATTTCACGGTTTGCCGGTAACATACAGTCTACAATTCTACAGACACTTAGTACACATATTATATAACATAGAATTATTTTTTTCTGATCAGATACTTACCTATTGCAGTAGGTGTCGTGAGATTTATACATCTTTTATGAGCGAAATTCAAATGGACTTTTAGAGAGCTCATAAATACCGCACGGAAATTACAATAATTACAACCGAATTTATAATCCTTTCGTCTCCTACTCTCGTGATTCGACTCCATGTGCTTCTTTAGTGCGAATTCAGTTGGGAATTTATCCTGACAAAATTTACAGTTGAACAAATCCACCGGTACGATCATGTGATTAGGCGGGATGATCGGTAGCGGTTTAATTTGAAACGCGGGCCTTTTCGGGTCGTTAATTTTCAGTTCGGGCTTCGTGGGATCTTTTTTATCGGAAGGGGTTTGGCAATGGGTCAATTTTAGATGAAGTGAAAAGCAAGTCGACGACGGACTTATAAACAGGCAATCCTTGTAGCAGCACTTGTACGTACTGATATGGTTGTTCACCAAAAAGAAATTGAGTACACCTGCAAAATGAGACGAAATAAATTCCACGTTGCTTACGATAAATCGACGACAGTAAAAACATTCCAACGACGGTACCGAATTCATACTGCCGCTGAAACACGGATGAGATAAAACATTCGGATAATCCGGTATGACTTGGCCGCATTTCAAACAGACGTAATCCGTTGTAATTCCGTCGTGGTCGACGCTTCCTATTTTGAAATGAAAATCGGAGAAAACTCGTTCGGAGTTGGAAGTCTCAGGGACATGAAAAGCCATGCTCAGTTTATCAATATCGTCGATATCCAATCTTCTCACGGGAGGATCTGAAAAATCAAGGACAAATGTTTATAGTACAGGGTGGATTGCTCGGGTTTTACTATGACAAATCATTTCAAGTTATCATTTTCATTTTATAGGTTTGTATTGCCTATAAAAATTAAAATTCTTTTGATGAAATCGTACTTTCCAATTCTTGAGTGGTTGGGCCTGTTGAAGACTTCCAGATAAGACCATTCAAACACTATGAACACACGAGAGTAGATCATGAGGCTTTATAAGAATTGAACATAGCAAAACTCAAGAAAATTTAAAGCTAAAAAGTTAAAAAAAATCGGTTCGAAACAACTAAGACTAACTTTCTCTAATCTCGGTCACAGATCCCAGAACCTCTTTGTATTAGATTTTCAATTAAAAATCTGAATTAATTTCATCAACATCTGAGAAACTAGATTTTTCCAGGGAAAGCAGCTTATAATGTTAGATTCATAAATGAACTACATCTTAGAATTTTTTAATCAAAATCGTCACAACAGCTTTCGAGAAATATAGGAGAGTTTTGTCTTATGAGTTTTGCTATTCTCAATTTTACCTCAGGCTATGATTTTTCTGGACATGTATGCCAAATATTATATAAAATCGCCCCAGTGGTTTAGGCTCCACGCATACAGACATTTTTTAAAAACTAATTTTTTGGCCTCCATGTAAATTTATCAAAATAGAATTTTCAAGCCATCTTTATAAGAAAAAGTAAAGACAACCTGAATTCAGGTGAAAATTATGAGAATCAGAATTATTCTAATTTTTAAAATCAAGGAGAACTTATCAAAATTTAATATTCTAGCCTGTCAGGTTGAAAAATGAAGCCAAGGTGGGGTCGAAATGTCGCTATAACCCTTTTAATTCCTTAATAGACCAAACTACTTAAAAATTGAAATAGGTGTTTAAAAATTACCTTTTTGTGGTAGTTCCAATCTTCTTCTCAAAAGTTGATTGCTGAAAAGTGAATTATCCGATAAATCAGGTACTTCATTTATATTTGACGATGCACTCGTAATGTTATAAGTGTTGGAGGAAGTAACGATACCTTTATCATTAAGGGAACTAATTCTTATACCCATTTTGTTACTACTCGACGGAACACTGTATACTTTATTGATATTCGGTGAATAACTCGTAACAGGGTTAATACTGTCGGAATCGTTTGTATTTTCGTACGTGTCGTAAATATCACTATCAAGTGGTTCTTGTTTAACCTCTATAACATCTAAGTCTATAACTTCTTCTTTGATTTGAAATTTTTCGAAGGATTGTCTCCTTGGTTTTTTAACAATTTCTTCAGGTATTTCGACATTTTCAACTTTGAAGTCTAATACCGGCTCGTTCTTCATGATAACACTAGTTAATTTAGTGTTGTTTTGAGATTGTTTTGGATGTGTCTGTGGTGCCTCTGTAGTGGAATCTTTGTCCTTTTCATTTAATTGCATAATATGTGTGGGTTCCGGTACAGATTTCGGTGAAATTATTTCTTCCCTCGTTCCCTGCTCATTTTCATCTTCTTCACTTAAAGGTTCTTGCTTTATAGTCACTTCCATGGGTAATTCTAGCAACAAAAAAGACAAATTAATTTAATTAATGTACAGTAATAATATCATTAATTTGTGGCATGAGAGCCCTTTGAGGACTTATTAACTCTTCAGAAGGGGTAGAGGGAGCATAATGATTAAAGAAGTGGTTAAAACCTGGAGATAATAGGGGGTGATTGAAATGGGGGAGAGAAGCAGGTTGCAGATGCCAGTTATACAGTATATAAAGCTGACGAAGGGCCAAACTAACCACGTTTCATCCATTACATATAAAGCTGTATAAGCCCCAGATTCCAAAGATTATAATTATTTGTTGTATTCTTATTAAATCGGCTACTAGGGGTCGACCAAGAAGTCATGGAAATCTAAGGAGTGCGCTAGTGTCGTCATGTACAGTCAGTTTTTAATAAAATAGATCACTGTCAAAAAACACAGTGTTGTTCTTCGGTTATTAATCATTTTATTTTTTAACTTCTATATTTTTTTGCCACAGGCAACACTGTACCTGATAAGAAATCACTTCTACTATACGATAATATCTTTATATTATTATTTATTGATTATTCCTCTTTTTATTTTTGAGTTTGATTAACTTACTTAATCAAACTTTTTATCATCCCCGTTAATTGTAGCGTCCTTCGTATTTGCATCGTCCCGTGGATTTGTGGATCTTACAAAAATCGTTTAGGACAGTTGTAACTATAACTCGAACTCGTACTGTATAAAAACAAACAAAACAGGAAACCTAACAGATTGGAAACCTTGCTGTTGTTATTCGTGAGATTTGACAACTAGAATAGCACCCGACTATACTGACCGGCAATACTCGGAAGTCCCGACTTTAAACGAAGCTAAGCTTTCAGTTTCTACTGTGTTCATGACTTCTTGGTCGACCTCTAGCAGAGTGAGGAGGACAAACATCTTGGTCAAACAGCAATAAGGCCACTTATTTGAGCTCTATTCCCAAACCTCATATGGAGTTGAGCCAATTCACACAAATGTATACAGTGTGTACGCACTTAATATAATAAGAATTAATTATATTACAGAACAAATCTTACCTGTAGGTTGAGATTGAGATGGAAGCTTTACAGGTTGTAAACTTTCAACATTAAATAAATCATCTTCACTCTCTGAATCTGGAAAACAAAAATAATAATTATAAATGAAATAATGAATATTTAGAACTGATTCCAATTCCAAGGAGTAAAACTAATATTTTCTTTTATCGGCTGACTCTTATTATACTGATTCTTTTATACTGACTCTTGTACTGCGTTACAGTTTAACATTAAAGAAATGAAACATTCAGTATAAATAAGAATATTTTACCAAATTCTAGAAGTCCTGATTTAACGATGACATCGTTCATTAATTCTTCTTCCTCTCCCAAATCTGCAAAAAAATAAAAATAAATAACTCGAAAAAGCATTTATAAACCTCTAGACAACTAAATCCATTGCCCTTCTTAACATAAACTACAGGTCAACATTTAGTAAATGTAAATGTTGGCCTCTCTCTAGAGTCATATGAACACAATGGAACAATATATGGGTCGGGCATGTTGGGAGGACAATTTTCTATTGTACATTAAAGCGACCCTTATACTAGAGTTTTAAGAAAGGGACATGGTGGCGATAAAGCTTAATGGGAGTCAGGTAGGCCATGGGAAATAAGAAATTATGGTTTGCTCTCTTTACTTGCCCTACGACCCTCTGTATTGTTAACACTGCTGTTTCTGCAGAGAAGATAAGGCGCATAATTTACTGAGGAGTTGAGGAGTGGCAAGACACTAACCCCAGAGGTTTAGATTCAATTCTTCTCAGAGGTTTCTTCTCAATTTTAAGTGGCATACAGCTTTTTGCTCTAAATTACAGGGTCTCTATCTGACTACAGCCATATCCTATTTACAGTAGAAGTTCCTACTTATACATCCAACATTATTATAAGACTTTGAGAGTTTAGCATCATTTAGGAGCTTTTTTATACAAAAATCGGTAAGAGGTACAATCCTGAATTGTATAAGTGAGGTGAAAGGCATACATTATCATAACGGGTATATACTATAAGGGGTCAGCTTGTTGACTAATTTCTTTCTTTGGACATCATGATGACAGTAGAACGCTGTTATTACAGGATGGAGCTATCAGTCAATTTTCACATCCATCTATTGTTGGTGTTTAAAGCATTGTTGAGAGAATTATTAGAACAGGATATGAGCAAACGTTTTTGCTCAACAAGGTAACTTAGTTTACTCTTTAAGTTTTCATTCACTATGAGTAAGTTCCCCAAATACTCGATAGAAACAATTAATTTAGATTACTCTTTAAGTGTTTATTTACTTTGATTTAGTGCCATAGACACTTAAGGAAAAAATGCCTACTTCTTTGTCAGACAAAAAAGCTATTTTCACCTACATCTATCAACTAGAAGTGATTAAGATAAAAACAATATAGAAATATTGGAAATAATATTAGGTATAATAACTCAATTATATAAAAAAATATATAATTACATACAATCATCGTAGAAAGTATTTTGGAAGTAATCGAGCTCAGCCTCATCCATTCTTTTTATAACTAATAACTAAATATAAATATTCTATCAATTAATTATTACATCACATAATTATCATATTCGAAGAGAATAATCATAAAATTTAAAATAACAAAGCTAAAATTGTTTATTTTTATCATTCAAAAACATAATCTGGGAAGTGTGAGATGTTTTAGTTAGAAAACAACAATAACAGTGATAAAGATTTAACATTTCTTATCCTTTGATTTTGGCTACACTGATTGTCATTTTTTAGGGTATTTTTTTATTTATCATTTAATGATATTATTTCTACTTTAAGGCCCGTTTACACGGTGATAGTTCTTCCGCGATAGAACTATCATGTCAGTCTACGTCATACAACTATCGTCGCGTCGAGGTGTGCAAGTCTACACGGTGAGAGTAAATTACGTCAAAACTTGCTGTCTTGCACTTAATGTTACATCCACATAATACATTTTTTCTGGGATACAGAAATAAAGCATTAAATATATTATAATTTTAAAATATAACACACACACAGTAAAAGGAATATATTCACATTGTCGAAAAAAACAAAATCTGATGTCAAATGTGAAGCAAGCTTTCATATTTGTTGCCTAAAATCTGTTATCACTTGATAAAAAAGTATTAAGCCAATCAGCGCCTAGTATCTAGCGTTGTAGTTTTTATATAATCCGCGTGAGTACTCTGAGTGCTGTGATAGAACACTCAACTATCTCGTCAGACGAGATAGTGTGATGGCGAATAATTCTATCGCGACAAAATCTATCACCTAGTCTACACGGTGATAGTCGTTGAGATAGTTGCTGTCATGACCGCAACCCGTGTAAACGGGGCTTTACTTATATTGGTTTTATCGGTTTAATGTGTGGAACAGAGAACATTTAAATAATAATATTCCTTTGTCTATTAAACTTCCCTTATCTCTGGGAATATTAATTATGTATTTTTAATAGTAGGAGTGGGGGCTGGGGGCAGGGTGATGTAATTTGTAAAAATTCTTTATAGACAAATTAATTTATCTCTTTTGAGTATAGAACTGATGACATTGATATCCACGTCTTCTGTTTTTCGGCTTAAACCATACATTTAAATCGAGAGGATTTTATAATTGCACTTTTTGTCTTTAAATTATGCTTAAAGACAGACCTATTATTATAGTTCTAGGGTAATTTAACTTTATTATTGTATCCCTAAATTCATAACAGTTGGTACTTCTCCTTTCTGTTGTTTTTTTATAATCACGTCTCGGAATCGGAAAAAATAAAAATTTCTGTTTTTTTCTACCATTTATAACTTAATTTTATAATTTATTTCTTTACGTAATTCTTTTTTCTGTTTTGTTTTATATATAAATCCCGTTTTAATCTATGCTTAAAGAAAAATGATCCAACAAAATCGTAGATAAAATTATAAAAAATAAGAAAGGTTAATAATAATTTAAATCATAATAGTTATTGGAAAATATTGTGCAAACGATTTTTTTTTTTTTGCGAAAAAAAACGTGTTGTGATATACGTATTTAGATATTGTTTGTTGAAAGAAAATTCGTGTTTTCCCCCTAACTTTAAATTATATTACTTCTTAGTTTAAATTCTATTCTAAATCTTTTCATTTTTTTTTGTTTAAAGTGAGTTTAAAAATACAATACAATGGATGAAAATTTAAACGACGATCAGGACCAAACCGACCCTCTAGAAGACGACTATTATGCGTTTCTTAATATTTCCAGAGAAGTAATCATTATTTTTGTATATATTATAATAATTTAAGTGTAATAATTATAATTTATTCGATATTTTAGTGGATAAGTTATTTGTTTTTCAATAGAAAAGTTAATCAAGACCCGGCTAACTTTACGTATATGATAATGTACGCTCTTCGATGATTTATTTAAAAGAATAATATGTATTTTATTACAGTTAGTTATATTTAGAGTTCATATTTTAAAAATATTTAGTTTATGTTGTTAGATTATTGGAAATATCTACCAGTAAATTCGAAAAAGATAGTAGTAATGATAATAAAATATTTCTGATAAGAAAGTTTGTTTTATATTTGTGAATTATTGATTTTGTATAAGTTAATCATTATAATTGTAGTTTAGACTCATTCTTCGATGGTTCTTTTTGTTGTATTAGACGTTCCTTGTGTATTAAATACTTTATTTAGTAGGTAAGTCTAGTAGTATACTGTTAAAACCAATGAGTGAGAATGTGTGCCTTTTTGACACTTTTAGCATTTATAAGGGTTTATTTTGAAGGGAGATCATCATAATGTGAGTTATAAGGAAGTAACGTGGATAAATCTTGATCTTACTATGGAATCTATTGTATGAGATTGTGTGAATCCCTTGGTTTCCAACTCATTATCATCATCAACTCAGAGATCATTCTCAAGGGAGTTGCTCATGATGTGAGTTATTAGCAACTAGACATGGATTAATCTAGATCTTACTAAGGAATCCACTGTATGAGATTGTGTGAATCCCTTGGTTTCCAACTCATTACAGAGATCATTCTCAAGGGAGTTGCTCATGATGTGAGTTATTAGCAACTAGACATGGATTAATCTAGATCTTACTAAGGAATCCACTGTATGAGATTGTGTGAATCCCTTGGTTTCCAACTCATTACAGAGATCATTCTCAAGAGAGTTGCTCATGATTTGAGTTATTTGCAACATTGATTCATCTAGATCTTACTAAGAAACCCAGGGTTTGAGGTTTGAGCACTTCTAATTTTTAACTTAGAGATAATTATTTGCTTAATTTACATACAAATTGCATATTGAAAGTTTTAAGTTGAAGTAGGTAGTAGAAATGTGTTGTTATTGGTAGCTTTATGTATTTAAATGTCTGAGATATTGTTTGATTATAGTGTAACGACAGTACCTAATTTTAGGTCAATTGACGAGAATCTGTGAGATTTAAATAAGTCCTTCCAAAAAATTGTAAACAATAACTTGACAATGTAATCAGCTAGTGAGTCAGGTTGAGAATGATCCAAAGAGGGATCGAAATATCGCAAATATGAGGCGTTTGATTTTTCCCTAAAAGACCCAACTTATTAAGAGATAATTCTTGTTAGGGCATCACGTTCCAAGGAAGTATCAATGGTCAATGGTCACTAATGTTGTTACAAGAAAATGTTGTTACTTCTTTAGATCAAACTACATATTCTCCTCTAAAGACTAATTCCAGTACAAATTGTAATTCATCTCCGTCTTAAATTGAAGTACTCACCTCTGATAAAGACCTAGAACTTAATTTTATTACCATCAAATAGAACCTTACGTAATAGTATGGTCCGGAGGTGGGCAAATGCGGCTCTTTGTTGAATTAAGTCGGCTTCCGTTAAAAATTTAATATCCTTTTTATATTTTAAGATTTGGAAAGTTTGAAATATACAGTTTTATATATTGTAATCCAATTTACTTGAGATATTGATGATGATAAATTTTCAATTTATGAAATAATACTTGTTGAAAAATTGCCTGAGCTATTTAAGTAGGCAATTAGAAATGAAAGAGGATCAGGCTTTGCATAAATCTACAACTATAGTTGCATTTTAGTAACTCTTGCGTAGTACTCTTTAGTAAGTCTAACTTCAATTATTAGTTCAACATATTGCTCTGAATCTTCGTACTCCATAATGAAGTCAAATTATTTTTTTTAGTTAACCAATTGTTATCAAACATAATTGCTGTGGACGTATTTTACAAATGTTACACAATATTTTCAAGATTTGACTAATGTTCTTTATTCAATGTTTATTTTATTTTAAGTAAAACATTTTTTGAAATATTTATTTGCATTGTTTTTCTCTCTTTATTTTATTTTATGCGGAGTTAAGACACACTCAAAATAGTACACTAAGACTTGCGTAGAATATGCAAACATATTAATTAAATTTGTTTATTTATGACTGTAATTATGGTGTTGCTCTCAATAATGCCTGGAAAACCAGGATGTGGCTCTCATTGACCTCATGTGTACCCCTGGTATAGTCCATGTCTGGTCGCTAATGACTTACATCATGACCATCTTCCTTGAGAATTATTTGTACAGTACTAAAAACATTGGAATTAACCCAACCTCAGATAATGGATTCCTTTTCAAGATCTAGTTTTATAATATTAATAATGATTCTTTCAATTTGTTTTGGAACGAAAGTCTATTTGCTAATATTTCTCGTTGTGAGCAATTATCTAGAGCAGTGGTTCTTAACCTTTTGGTAACCACGGCCCCCTTAAAATCTCCAAATATAATATATATAGTACCTAAATACCCTTCGAGGCCCCCCGGTTAAGAACCAATGATCTAGAGAATGATTCTCACAGTCCCAAACAGTGAATGTTATTTGTATCCATGAAATTGTAATGTTGGTTTAAATTGAATTAGCAAACAAAAGACTCGATCACTTGACCTAAAAATTGAGTTGGCTATGTCGCTTGTTAGGTGGTACAGGTTTTCAACGTAAGAACCCCTTTTCATGTTAAAAATATATATTTTTGTTTTTCCTCTAAATTAATTTGCTTGTTTGATTTTTTTTTTCCAGGCGTCGAACGAAGAGATAACAAACGCTTATAGGCGACTAAGTCGCTTATATCATCCTGATAAACATGTCGATCCCGAGAGAAAACGTGAAGCTGAAGTTATGTTTAACAAGACTAAAAATGCTTATGAAGGTAATACAAAAAAAAATTATTTTTAAAAAATTAACTGCTGGTTTGGGTGTACTCTAATTCTGCATTCCCAACGACAAGTGGGAGTGTTTTTTATGTGTTAAAAGTGGTTGAAGAGAGGAAGCATTGGCAGACTGATCTATCATGTTGTATACAGTTCTTCTTTGAATGAACTGTGATAATTTTCCTCTGAATATTCTACCTGCACTATTAGTCCAGGAGATAGCGTGCAAAAAAGTGTCTGACTAACATCAAGCTAGAATTTTGTATGCAAGTCAATTTTTTAGCGCCTTTTAAGAATATTTGGTCGGCTAAGCTCGTCTGGGGGACATATCTTGGCAATAGGCATTTTAAAAAAACAAAATGGTGGAGAGCGGCCATGTCCCGCCAATTATGGTGGACAGTATGAGTTTCATGATCCTGAGTGCTGAATTAGTTAGTAGACCAAAAATCAAGTCGCTGTTATTTTCACACTTGATAGTTTAGTTATTCAAATATTACTAAACATCAACGTTGTCATCTGTCAAGGGACAAACTAACATCAACTTAATTTTCAGTCTACTAACTAATTCTGTACTCAGGATCATAAAAATCACATTGTCCACCATAATTGGTGAGACATGGCCGCTCTCCACTGGTTTGTTTTATTCAAACGCCTATTGCCAAGCTATGTCCCGCAGATGAACTTAGCCGACCACTTATTTTTAAAAGGCGCTAAAAGATTGACTTGTATACAAAATTCTAGCTTGATGTTAGTCAGACACTTTTTTGCACGCTATCTCCTGGACTATATTAAAAATGTTAACTTTATTCCCATCACAGGCGGCATTCAACTTGCAGCTAATGCAGGCTGTAAATTTAAAGTAGTTTTAGGTGCAAGTAATAGATGGGTAGGATGAACCACTGGTTCAAATCTATTAATTTGGCATTCTTTTGGCCCATTTTTAGTAGGCCTATGGTAGAGATTTCCAGCCACTTGACATGTCATACTACTGTAGAAGTGAGCTTATATAAATAAAAGCGACCAGGCGTGGGGCCATATTCATGACCTGCTCTTGTCTCACAGATACAACTCAGAGGGGGGTTTCCAGCCATGATTCATGGAAGTAAATCAGAGCACCATGGTGCAGGATTGAACCCACGACCTTGTGTCATCTTTAATTCATTGATAGCAAAGCTAATGGGACAGATGCTTATAACTCCATGGTCACTCTGGCTTTCCTATCAATTTGAAACTAAGATAATATTTTCTAGAGAACCGTTCGCACATGAACCGTGCACCATTTTCCAATTGAAAAAAGACAATCCTCTGACTAATGATTTCTTTCCCCCTAGTTATCTTTTATTTTTTAGGTAAAAAAATTTAAAATGTGATTGTGTTATGTTTTTAGTGTTGAGGGATGAGCATAAGAGAGCTATATATGATAGCGTGGGTCTGCGAGGACTTGAAACCGACGGGTGGGAGATCATTCAAAGAACTAAAACACCTCAGGAGATTAGAGAAGAATACCAACGACTAGCTAGGTAATACGATTTTAATCTTAACCATAAACAGCATATTGTCAGTTTTTAATATTTAAGGAAAATTATTTTAGGGATTAAAGAGAGCGTTGATAGTGAATCTTATTGAATTTAAAGAAACTCTCTTCACACATAAAATATTTGTTTATTTATCGAGCCAGTTTTAGTGGTAATAGCTACCATTAGTGTCAAGAACGGAAGAACTAGAGTTACATTAATTGAATAATATAAAGGGGATTAATTTATATTTTAATTTCTCCGTTAAAAGGTAATGATGCCAGCCTGCCCAGCTTTGTAAGGTAAATTATAGTTCCTATAAAGTTTATATTCTTAAAGATCAAAAATGCATTAAAATGCATCCATTTTTAGTCCATTGATGTGGGAAAGGCAAAAGCACCTCTGAACTCATGGATAACATCCATTTTGAAGGGAGTAATATTGATATACATTTTCATTCATATTTTATTGTTTTTTTATTTAAAAAATAATGTTTCAATAAATTGCCTTTTCTGGTGAAATCTGTGTCATGAAAGGGATGAAGTCCGATGAGTTAAACCTGCATTACTGATATCACATTAACCCACGAATTAGAAGAATCTCAGGAAGAATTGAAGAAGCTAAGAAAAAGGGTTGGAACCAAAGAGATAGAAAGAAGAAATTCTCTCAAAGAGTCTTCTGTTTGCTAAATTTGCGAGAATTTTAAATAGGCTTAATGATGCCCTCTATTATTGGACATGATACACCTTTAATCAAGAAGTGTGACACTTTTGATAAATTCTATACCATAAAGTTTCACCAGTTTAAAATCCCTGACAAGGATTACTTCATCACAAAATTTAAAACTAAACAAAACAGTACCCTCTAGACAAATTCAAAATGTAAGATTTGCAGGGAGGTGGCAGTCAAGTCAATAATTTGAGGACATCCTATTTAAACTACTAGTTTTTATTCATTATGCTCTACTATCCGTATTAATTACTTTAGGCTTTTTTAGGCATAGTGCATAGGTAGAGTACTTCTGTAGCTTGCTACTCTACCAATGTAAACCAGGTGTAGCTAGCTACCTCTTACTCCTGTAACCACCTCTAAACTCTCATAGCCTTATTTACTTTACGGCTAACTAACTACTTATTTTTTAACTTAATAAAGAGTTTGAATGTTTAGATCCAACTGGCTATATTTTTATAATGTGTGTCATCTTATCGACTTTGATGACTTTAAAAATATATAAAATAAATAAATATAACAAGTTGCTTCCCTGCAGATCTCCCCCCTTAGTGATTTAGCATAAGCAAAGTCACGGTAGTGGACCAAAAGGGACTCGTTTTTTCGGAGGGTCATCTATTGTATCAGAGGTTAGCAGGTGTGTCGGTTTCACTCTGTCGACACTGATGACTGTTCGTTTACCATGCCGGAGAATTTCGACTGTCTTTTCATGAAGTTTTAATACTTGAAACGGGCCTTCGTATGGGGGATCTAATGGTTTGTGCACCGTGTCAACCCGTACAAAAATATGTGTAGAGTTAAATCAGGATGTATAAATATTTTGGGTTTGTTGTGTCTTGTCACTGCCTTTGGTTTAATTGTTTGTAACCTCTCGGCTAGTTGGTTTGCGAAACCGTCCTGTGGTGTTTGATGTGGTTTGTTCTCAAAAAATTGTCCTGGAAGTCGTAACTTTCTGCCAAACGTAAGCTCTGCAGTGCTGGCCTTCAAGTCTGGCTTGTAAGTTGTGCGTAGACCTAATAAGACCATCGGCAACATGTTTTATCTACATGCTTGTCATCGTCCCTGCAACTTCATTCTATAACATTATGTTAATGGTTGTATGTAGAGACTAATCTGAGATTTTTATGTTTGCTGAGTTATTTTCTTGATTGTTTAGGCAGAGGGAAGAAAGGAGACTTCAGGCTCGTACGAATCCTAAGGGTACGGTAACTGTTAATATCAACGCTACAGATCTATTCAGTACTTACGATGATTACGGATATGAAATGGAAGACTCCCTGTTACCTAGTATTGAGATATCCGGCATGTCAATAAATCAGAGTATCGAGTCTCCTCTATCATCTCGAGATACTGCAACTATCTCCGGCCAGCTCAACACTCATAATGGTAAACATAACTTTTAACATTCTTTAACACTTTGACTATAGTATAGAAAAGAGCAGAAGTTTCTCTTTCTCCAGTTGAGCAGGGAAGTTACTTGATGAGGTTTCAATCTCTGTCTCAACTCCACTGACTCTCTTTCAAACTTGACCTCTTCTTACTCTTGAGAAAAACCGAGACAGACATTGGAATCTGACTCTTTCAACATCTGGAATCAAATTTAAACTTCTGTCTTAAATCCTACACTGATTCTTTCTCTTACTTTGACTAGTCTCATCAGAGATGTTTGAAAGCCTGTTTCGTACTGGAGGACAAAATTAATGCTCCACCCTATTCTTTTTTTTTTAAATAAATGTCATTAAGGCAGGTTTGTAATCTAAAGCTATGTATGTAATAGGTCAAACCTTGTAGATAGGATGTTAATTAATCAGGACACTCCCATGGGAAAGATATGCAGCATATAATTTCTTTCTAAGGATGGGGATACACTTAAGCAATCGATCGATGTGCTGATAACTCATAGATCGGGTTGAGGCACAAAGTTCTATTCAGCTCGCTCTGTATGCTCATTCTGGGCAAATGATCAAGTCTATCCCCGCCCTAAGGCTCATTTTTCAGGGAGGTTATTTAATGTTTTGGGGAGCCATTTATTACAACATTTTTACAGAATTAACTGTGGGTCCTTGCAGATCCCTAAACACAATGAGGTTCATAGTGGACATCTTTGAAAAGCATGTGGTCCCATTTGCTCCTTTCATCGGTGAATGATTCCTTCTAATGAAAAATTATGTTTGACCTCTTAGAATCCAGCTAGTGGATGACTATCCTGAAGAGGTTGGCATTCAGGAGATGGACTGGCCAGCAAGAGAGGTTTTGACCTAAATCTCATAAAACACTTTTGAAACTAACAAAAGTGGCATATTTGTGACCGACCTCAACTTCCTCAAAGCCATCAAGAGCTAGAAATCACTGTTGTTGAGGGATGGAATAATATTCCACAAAATAGCATTAACATCCTTGTTAAAAATATTAATAGGAAGCTAGAAAAGGTTACCGGGGCTCAGAGCTGCTTTTATTGCTTTACATATATCATATATATGTCAAACAATTAACACTGTAATAAAGCATTTTATTTTTTGTATATTTTAATCAGATTCTGACAGTTATTGTTAATATTATTTTTGTCCAAGATGTTCATTCCTCTTTCCAGTTCATATTTATTACACTCATGAAACTAATATTTTCTATAGGCGGAAGTGTTGCATTAATTTTTATATTATTTTTTTAGGTACCGGCAACGGTGGATTGACAGTGACCAATAGACGTAATCTTTCTGAGAAGGGTTGGCTTGAGGTATTCGGAAGTGCGGGGAACGGACCTCTGTTAGGTATTAAGGGTTTCAGAACTCTTACTAGAAGAGTCTTCTTCACTGGAGAAACACATCTTCATTTCAGCACACCTGGTCTTCGATCAAATGTTGATCTTTGTAAGTCTTAACATAATTATAAATTGAACATTTTATTGTCGATGTTTGCTGGGTTTGAAGATCATTTGACTGGTTTTAGTTACACCGCATAATTTTTGTTACCCAAGAACCAAGAATTTTGGCCTAGAGATTCATACAAATCCGGCCAAGAGGATGATAATTTCTGGTCCATGAGAACCTATAATCCAACCTCTGGTTTCAGAAACTTACCTAGTTAGAACAAGTGAAGGCTTTGCTAAGGTTTTTTATTTTTTTATTTTATTTTTTTTAAAAAAACCTTCACTGGTTATTTTATTTGATGTTACGTTCTCATAACACTATTGCTCTGCTATCATATTGATTTGAAGTTTTATTTAATGGCTTTTAATTCAGATCATAGGACATATCATGACGATTTTATTCATTCAGCCAGGTCTAGTAGCACATAAACTAATTACATATTATTATTACTATTTATTTTTTTTTTTTATCAATAAAATGTTCAAATAATCTCTCTGAAATTAGTTGTTTAATATCAGTGTAGTCTAAAGAAGGAATGTTTATAAGGACCTTTTTCAATTAATGTAGCCACTTCAGCATCCTGTGGATGAGATTTTTATAAGAATAAAAATAATGACTATTTATTTTAATGGAGCTTTTTTAGGCCTTTCTTACTACCCTGTTTATGTTTCAAAAGCATTATTATGCAAGTTCCTTTTTTTTTTTTTTTTCTTTTTTTTTCTCAATGTGTTACCTTACCACCAGAATTTTTACATTCGAAAATAATTTACTGACTGATAAAGTATTATTGAAGGACTACAATCCCATGCTTATAACAGTCCTCTTCCACTGGCGCTACTACATGAATAAAAAAAACTGATGTTATTCTATATCCTGAGCCTTAAAATTATACTTAAGGTTTTGGACAATGAATAAAAATATTATACATGTTTTCTCCAAGTTGATAGCCAATTACTAACCACTTGCCTGCTGACTAGTGGAGAGCAACTGAATATCACAGATCCTTCAAGGTGTGGGAGAGCAACTTTCCAAAATCCTCTTACCCTCTCCATCTTCTTTACAACTCCAGTAAGAGACTGAGGAGAAAACCAAGGAACAGTTACTTAAGCCGTGTCCACAATATGTCGACCAACAATGTTGAACGGCAATGTCGAACAAGTGTGGACGTCCACACTTGTTCGACATTGTCGTTCAACATTGTCGGTCGACATATTGTGGACACGGCTTTATAAGCAATTATTTCAGGGTTTTTACCTTGTTTTCACAATTTAATCTATTATATTCGTTGAAATTCAAACATTTTTTAACTAGAAATCCCCGATATGTTTCCCTATGAAAAAACCCAAAATAAATAAAAATGCTGAGGACAGTAACAAAAAGAAAAAAACCAAGAAATTAAAAACAGTTACATTTTTCTTGCTCATTTTGTTCTTTAAAAACATTATCAAGCTTGCTTAATATAATACTGTTATATACCATGTTCAAATTGACCCCTTATCCCCTTGGAAATCTTCCAACGAGATATGTCAGGTTGCTTTTTAAGTGGTGGTTCAGCAAAAGCCCAACTTACCCATGAATAGAAGATAAGTGAGGACCACTATCACTCTAGTACACTTGTCTCTAGACCGGTGATTCTTAACTGGGGGGCCACAGCCCCCCAGGGGGCCTCAAAAGGTATTTAGGTGCAGAATTATTATATTTGGAGACTTTAAGAGTGCCGTGGTTACCAAAAGGTTAAGAACCACTGCTCTAGACCACTTGTAGATGTTCCATTTCTAGGAGTCTACAATAATGTCTATAGCACTTTTTTCAACCGTTGCAAAATTCAATATTTGATGTTTGATATTTATGTTTTTAAGCATGTGGAGCACAATTGGATCGTCAGACGATGGGTTATCTGTCGTGGAGAGGTGGTTCTTCTAGCGGCATGTCTTCCAGTCTAGCTAGAGACACTCCTTCCTCTCATTTCTCTATGACTCTTTACTTGGGCGTACCTCATTCTTTTGTCTCTACTTCGTATACATGGAAATTAACCGAGAGACAAATCAGGCTACGAACTGCAATTAAGTATGTATCAGACTCTTTAAACTACGTTTTTTTTGTTTTTTTTTCTAGACTGCATTCAAACTAGGTGTTTTTTAAAAAATAATTTAGTCTGTTGTTTAAAATGAAGACTAAAAGATCTACGCGAAAGGCAAAATTAAATAAATTTTCACTTAGATTTTAGTTGTTAATTTTCCTATATTTCTTTAAACTTATGAGACACCTAGTTTGCTTGACTAAATTGATTATTAATCTATTGTCTTCCTTTACAACTTAATTATATTCTATTTCTTTCTCTGGCACTTAATTGTGTTCCATTTGTTTCACTTCCACTTAATTCTATTATATTTTTTTCTCTGCCACTAAATTCAATTTTATTCTACTACTTTCTCTGCCACTTAATTCTATTCTATTTCTTTCTCTGCCGCCTAATTCTATTCTATTTCTTCTTCTCCTTGAGTTCACTTAGACTCTTAGAGCTCTACATTCTTCTGCTGTTTTTCAATTCTTTAGTATTGTTTCGTTTTGCGTATTTTTATTTCAATTCGTATTTGGCGCCCTTGCCAAACTTTAGTTAAGTCTAAACTTAATCTTTCTTTATATTTTCTTTCCCCCCTTTTTTCTGTTGGCACACCTGCCTAAACCCCTCCTCTTCGCTGAGGACGCTGAGATTGTATAGTGTTTTGGCGCGTTCTTGCCGTATCGCATCCTATCCCTCTCGTTTTTGTATATCTATAATTCTACAAGGTTTCTGACGCCAGCTCGTCTGTATTTTGTGATCCTGTTATTGTGTCTCTTCTCTTTTCACAACATCTACTTTTCGTGTAGTATTTTGGTGTCCATTTGTGTAGCCTCTCATTTGTATTGGGTTTTCCTGTTCTTGTTTCTCACTTCACATCATCTACTACTCACGTAAGTTCTTTAATTGTCCACTTATGTAAAACTACCCTAGTTATCAGTCCACTTTGTAACAAGTATTATCTAACTTTACACCTTACAAACGTTGTTAGACTGTATATTCTACTTCTTTTTCTTCAACTTTTTCATAGTAGTAAATTTTATAGACTTACTCCTATTTTTTATTTTACAAAATAATATTTCCAATCACAGCTTCAAACCACGCTACAACTAATGTAGCCTAAATTCTTCTGCTTTATTTTTGTTGAGGCCTCTAACAGTACAATGTAACATATCAATTGGACCCTTTATTATCTTATATATTTTATTTTTATTATTATTATTAGAACGGTACCTCTTTGAAGTGAATATACTCTTACCACAATTACAGAAATTGAATGCTTATTGCATTTTAATTAATTAAATTTGTTAGCAACCGTTAAAGTAAAAAATAAAATAAAATAAGAATAAGAAAAAAAAGTAAATTCAAAGCCTTTATATACCCTGATGATGTAAATATATTTTACGACACTACAGTCTATAAGATTAGAGTTGGCACAATCGAAGGCGGGAAACTAAAAACATGGAGGTAGTTTTGGGGTTATAAAAAGGGAAAATCGGTGTTGCCATGTTATATTTTTTTGGTGGAACAGGGGTAGAGTTGAGCATTTTTTTTCTGAAGTTGCATTCAACATGGGGGACCAATAAAATCGTTTCCCTCAAAATTTTCCCACCTGTTGATTGTGCCAACTCTAATCTTATAGACTGTAGTAGGTAACAACCTCTTTTCTTTAAACCGTGTCTCACTAAATATCTCATATAATTTTAATTAATATTTTTACTTGTTTACTTTTTTTTCAGAGTTGGAACATTTGGTTCAGTTTTGGAGTACGGTGCTGAGAAAAAGATATCTGAACAGAGCACTGTAGGAGCGGCTGTATCGTTGGGCGTACCTTCTGGTGTCATCCTTAAAATCAAGTAAATATATCTTTTGAAATTTCTTCGGATGTTTTTTAATTAAATTTCTCGAGATAGATGTGTAAAACTTACTTATTCAGTAAGAAGAGATGAAGCGTGAAAGATAAACATTCAGTTAAGGAATCGGGACATACATTTTATATTATTTAACCGAAATTTTCCTCGTTGCAGATTGGTGAGAGGTAGTCAGACCTACAACTTCCCCATACACCTATGTGAAGAAATCGCACCTAGTCCTGTGTTCTACGCGACAGTAACACCTCTCATAACTTGGGCTCTTATTAAAAAACTAATCATCGATCCTATACAGACGGAGAAAAGGGAATCTGACAGGCAACGACAAAAACAGAACTACAGCAATAGGTATGTTTATCATTTGATGTGATAAAGTCACTGATTCCTACAACCTGTAATTAACTGATACTATTCTCTCTGAAGCCTAATTCTACACATAATAATCTGGTTTGGATTCCCAGAGAGGGAGGCATGTTCCTTACTTATAATCACGTAGATGGATTTGTAAAATGATAGATCCCTTTACTCTGATAATTGCATAGATAGATTGACGTGGCTGATTTGTGTATCCAAGAAAATATGCTATTTTTACAAGAAACAAAGTTAAGTTACAGTAACACTTGTTCATTACCTTGTTAGTAGTTTAAATCTTTCCCAATCTCTTTTTGTGGGAAAAATTCACTTGTTTGATTAAAATTAATAATTGTAATTTTTTAAATGAAGTCCTAATCTTAACCCTTTGACTGCGGAGGTATCACCAGGTGATATATTTTCAACTTAGTGGCGGGAGGTATCACTTGGTGATACTGCATGGTTTGGAAAGGCGTGCGTTATTCAAGAGAGAGGATAATGGAACATCTTCAAACGGGTTCTTTAGTTGTGTGGCCGCTTCAGAGACAGACCCAACTTCATTTCACTCGTTTACTCCTGCTATGCTGGTTTGCAGACCTCCTTTTTTCCAGACCCGCAACACTTCCGCTCCTGGATAGAAACCTAAGGGTGGGAGAGGGGGAAGGTTCCGCAGTCAAAGGGTTAAGAAGTTTTTTATTATTGGAGTTGCAGCAGGTGGATTAACTGCTTGCCAGTAGATGGTAAATATGTGTATTATTGTAACGGAGAATCCAGTGGTCCCTGACAGCTCATTGTTATTATTTGAGTGTTGACTCCTTCAAAGGGCCTCATGCTTGGTGCTGATTCAGCAGCGGAATATAAATGGGTAGCTACTTAATTGAAGTGGTGTCTATACATTTGCTGAATGTTAATTATACAATTTATATCTGGTTGATCGATTGGCACAGCAACCCTGTGGCAGGCCCTAGTCTTCTCTAGGCTGTGACATCAAGGATCATTATTATTAATTGGGAAGTCAAGCCTATAAAATATTCTGGGAAAGCAGTGTAGACCTTAGACTACCAAAGACTGGAATTTCTGTCTGGTGGTGTTTTCCCCCAACAGTAGCCTATTAGATTAAGCTCTAACTTAGGCCCTCCGCACACGGAGCAACTCAATACAAACTCAACTGGAAACTCCTGTCATTTTTGAGTTGACAGAAAGCAAACCCAGTCGACTATGAGTTTCAACCTGTGTCATTGAATGGGACACCGCACACGGAGCAACTCATTACAAACTGGGTTTGCTCTCTGTCAACTCAAAAATGACTGGAGTTTCCAGTCGAGTTTGTTTTGAGTTGCTCCGTGTGCGGACGGCNAAGGTTAACTTCCTTTCATGATACGAATATCTTTAGTAGTGGGAATAAAGAAAATTAACACACGAGAAGAGACAATAGCTTCATAAGGATTAAGGGATAGAGAAAACTGAGAAATTGAAATCAATATTACCTCAATTCAGGTAAAAATAATAAGAGCCAGTAAGATTTAAATTTAATATTTTAGTCAAAAGCGGCCTTTACACTTGCACGCTTTGCTGCAGGATAGAGCAACAAACAGAAAAGAGTGTGGGAAAGAGCGTCAGTGTAAAGGCTGCACTGGAGTGAGGGATTATGCGTTCACAGAGACCCACGCTTTACTGCGCGTAATCTCCTTAGTGTAAAGGCGACAGCCAGCTTTCCCACGCCTGCCGCGTTCTTCAAATTTACCCCCACTGTGCCCCCTAAAACTGTTTGTCTGACAACCACTCCACGCTCCCAGGATTGCGTGCGGGATTCCTCTTTACACATATGTTCTTTCCCTCACCAACACGGGGGCACTCTTTCCTGTAGGAAAGCGTGTATCACTCTTACCAAATCTTTCCCAAACGATTACTCGCACGGTTTTACTCGTGAGCAATCCTTCACGATTCAGGCCTGCAGGAAAGAACGTATGTGTAAATGCCTATAATAGGCATGAATAAAAAAATACTTTCTTCATTTTTGGATCTTTAGGGATCATTAATTAAAAAACAACAACTATTTTTTAATTATATTTTTTTTTAAGAGCTATATTTCGCCCAAAAACCTGGGCATCTTCAGGCCTTATCTGAAATGCCATGAGTTGTTACATTATATGAATGAAAATGTAAAAACTAACTTGAGTGAGTAAAGTAACCTACACTCTTACTGTTACAAAATGGATTGTTAACTTTTGTAGTTTTACATAAGTGGACAATTAAAGAACTTACGCGAGTAGTAGATGATGTGAAATGAGAAGCAAATAACAGAAGACAATGGACACCAAGAACACAATGGACACCAAAATACTACGTGAAAGGTAGATGTTGTGAAAAGAGAAGAGACACAAAAACAGGACCACAAAAAACAGTATAATTAAAAAATAGTTGTTGTTTTTTAATTAATGATCCCTAAAGATCCAAAAATGAAGAAAGTATTTTTTTATTCATGCCTATTATAGGCATTTACACATACGTTCTTTCCTGCAGGCCTGAATCGTGAAGGATTGCTCACGAGTAAAACCGTGCGAGTAATCGTTTGGGAAAGATTTGGTAAGAGTGATACACGCTTTCCTACAGGAAAGAGTGCCCCCGTGTTGGTGAGGGAAAGAACATATGTGTAAAGAGGAATCCCGCACGCAATCCTGGGAGCGTGGAGTGGTTGTCAGACAAACAGTTTTAGGGGGCACAGTGGGGGTAAATTTGAAGAACGCGGCAGGCGTGGGAAAGCTGGCTGTCGCCTTTACACTAAGGAGATTACGCGCAGTAAAGCGTGGGTCTCTGTGAACGCATAATCCCTCACTCCAGTGCAGCCTTTACACTGACGCTCTTTCCCACACTCTTTTCTGTTTGTTGCTCTATCCTGCAGCAAAGCGTGCAAGTGTAAAGGCCGCTTTTGACTAAAATATTAAATTTAAATCTTACTGGCTCTTATTATTTTTACCTGAATTGAGGTAATATTGATTTCAATTTCTCAGTTTTCTCTATCCCTTAATCCTTATGAAGCTATTGTCTCTTCTCGTGTGTTAATTTTCTTTATTCCCACTACTAAAGATATTCGTATCATGAAAGGAAGTTAACCTTCAAATTTTAAAGTTTTAAGTTTGATTATGTCGAGATATTCAAATTTTGAAGAAAGTAGGTGGATTGTAAAAATATTTCATAATGAGCGAGTCAGATTATCTAAATTTTTCACTTTTTACACTCAGATTGGCCAACCTAAATGATGAAAAAAATAAAGCCTCTAGGCCTGTAGGAGGGGTGGGGCCGGTGACATTTTTGTTTGCCTAGTTGGCCCAACCTTCTAGAATTCAAAATCCTGACTTCTCATTGGCTCCTCACGGATTTTCCCGTGCTGTCAAAAGTCAAAACTTTAGGGGCTCAGAGAAACCTACCTAAAAATGTTCATTATCATAGGATCAAACCACCTGTTGAAGCTGTTTTATCGGAAATATCTGTTGTTTATTAGTCTCTATGTTTGTATTTCAGAGTGGTCTCCCTGGATTCTATGATCCGTGCCCTGGAGAAGAGAAAGGTTTATATGTGCAGTACCTGTTCCACACACACATGCATCAGACCACTATCACTGATAAGGAACCACTTAGGATACCACGGCAGTGTGAGTACAATAATCTATATATATATATACATCAAAGTCAGTGTGAATATGTGTTTTTATTTACATGTTCTTTCATTGTTTGAGGTATCTAGACCAAATTTAATATCCACCTGGTCGAAATACTGGTACGGTTTCATCCCCTTAATTATGTATTTTCAAGATTTACGTCCCAATATTTTTTTAGGACAAATTTCATTCTTATCACATATTTATCACTACTAAATATCAGTAATCACTAAACCTAGAATAAATAATTTTGATACTGAGTTGGGTTTGATAATTTAGACCATGGTTCAACAATACAGCGCCTTTGTAGTCCAGGAGATAGTGTGCAAAAATGTGTCTGACTAATATCAAGTCTGACTAATGTGCAATTTTTCTAGGTTTTAATTTTTAATAAGCTAGAGCTAGAGGTTTCATCTAAAATGATGAACTAGTCTGAAGTACTAATTTTTTTTAGGTGATAAAAAGTACAATAAAGTGTGAGCTGATATTATTGCGGCAAAAAAAAAAAACCCAAGTATTTGTAGCGTGAATGTTGCAAATTATAGTCTTCATGTTGGCTAGAAATTTAAATAACCCCATAAAAAGAAGTCGCATAGGGTTAAAATAAGCGAGCGCACTAGCCGCTGCAAATCACCTCTGGGAGAAGAGGCGATTAGGAAAGCATTACCTCAACAACCATTACTGCTTCTGTGTCCTACTCTAGGTGGCCACTGAACTGGCAAGCAGCAAAACTTTAGGACCCACCCCTTTCAATGAGTCCATCTCGACCCTCTTCAGTCCACCTATGGATTGAGGGTGCACATTTCAAATAAGCTACCCTTCCATACCTTATATAGCAACAATAAAACTGCAATAACTCTATTAAAGGTTGACCAAGAAGTCATGAACACGGGAGAAACTGAAAGCTTAGCTTTGTTTAATGTCGAAACTTCCAAGCATTGCCGAAGTCAGTACAGTCGGATGCTAAGACAATGTCCATTTCTAGTTTGTATGACATGCTCAGTTTTGTCAAATTTCACGAATAACAACAGGAAGGTATCCAATCTGTTAGGTTTCCTGTTTTGTTTGTTTTTAATACAGTACCAAAGTACAAATTATAGTCACAACTGTCCTAAACGNTGTTTTGTCTTTTAAATCACATTGTATCTGAATCACTACTTATTGGTGAGTAATTTGTTATGCCATATTTCAGTTTTAAACCTAACCTAGAGTGTTGAAAAGGTTAAGTTTGGAAAAATGCACCATCATGTACCTTGGATCACAACAATGTCCTTACAGGAAAATATTGTGGTATAACTGCCAACCCAAGTCAAATTAAGTGGTTCTGTTAAAACTAATGGACAGTTGAGGTTCCAAGAAGACTTTTCTAACTTTAACGTTCTTTATCGATTTTTAACTAATTTTTAAAACATTTATAAACAATTAAAAACTATACAATACAAATTCAAAATAAAAATGATTACAATAAAAATTCCTGTTCAAAAAATGTTGTTTTTAATCTATTTTATCTTCCTTAAGGTACATAACGTTGCTGATATTAGGAATACTAAGACGTGATCAATGGGTACATTATGGTCTTGTACCATTGATCACATATTAATAAAAAAAGAAATCGATTTTTTTCCCCTATAACTAATAATTAAACTCTCAAAAAATACATAGTGTGTAGGAATAACGGCGTTATCAGGAGAGACTCTTTCTGTTATTATATTTTAAAAAATTCTAAAGTAAATTTTGATCCAAGGTACAACAGTCTCCCCTACTGTGTTTTTGACAGTGGTCTATTTTATTAAAAACTGACTATACATGACACCAAAACAACGACACTAGTGCACTCCTCAGATTTCCATGACTTCTTGGTCGATCTTTAGTGTTCTTATTATTATAAGAATAGTGCACTAGCTAACATCTGGCTCACTATTAACTCAAGTTAAAGATTTACACAGACTTTTGCACCACCAATTAGTTTTTATTATTATTGTCAACTTTTCTTCTCCCGTAGCTCCTCCTTACCAGGCATATGCTAAGAATAATGTTCACTAGTGCTAATTTATCATAAACTCAATTTAAAAAAACTTTTGTAAAACATACATCATTTTAATTTTATTGATTTATTTATTTTATTTCAGCACACAGAGTGGCTGGAGTAACAACGTAAGACATCCTTTGAAAGAACCTATCTTAGCATCGTTTCGCAGTTACCATAGTGCTCCCTCGAGGAAGTTTTAAGTGCCATATCGTGAAGCACACATCTAGCCTTCACTTAAGTGCTTCTTTTGGCACTTATAAACCCTGGCTTCCTCTGAGTTCTTAGTAGTTGCCTAGGTATAGCTTCAAAAACAAAGAAAAAATTTCTCTTTATATAATATATATATCTTTTTTTTTAAATCCGGCATTTTTTTGTCCTTTTTCTGAAGAATAACACCAAAAATATATTTAAAATAAGAAAATGTTTTTTTTTCTTTTAAAAACAATAAATGAGACATATTTAGATACAAATTTATATAGAGATTAAAAATATAATTGTTATTTGATTTAAAAATATAAATCTCAATTTATATTATCTTGCTGTATTAAAATATAATTAATTTATATTTTAATACACAGAATAATAAATAAAAACAGAAAAATTTATATTATTATTATTGTTGTTATGTGTTTTTTGTGGAAAAAATAATTATTGTTGTTCGAAAAAAATTGTATTTTTTTTTTTTTTTTTTTTTT
>KZ652374.1:165103-177454 GCA_001010745.2 Gerris buenoi | reverse complement strand
GTCCCAAGCTATTTTATTTAAAATTTAAATAAAATAAATGATACTAGCCATCACAAATCATTCTAGGAATCAGTTGCTATATGTTGGGTTTCCTACTATCATATAGGCCTACGCCTACATAATGTTTATAAAATTAGTAAAATGTTTAAATAGTTTTGTTTCAAAAGCCTCCATATAGAAAAAAATCGGATAATATTCTACATCATTAGAATGAAATATCCTAAGAATCAGAGTTTCCTTATAACTTTTGAACCATTTATTTATTATAATGAAATGAAAAAAAGGCTTCTACCAGCAAAGTAATGAAAAATCAACAAAAGAAGGCTTCTTTATTAAACATAACAAATTTGCCAAATAAGAAGAAAAAAAAAAACCAACGACCAAACTGATTACTACACAATATATATTTTTTAACAATGAAATATACAGTGGTTTTGTTAAATGAAATGAACAAAGAAGAGAAAAGAAATAAATAAATAGAAACAAATAATGCCAAAAACAGACGAGTCCCAAGCTCAATAAACTTAATTCTTTATAAGGTATTTACATTTACTAGAATTTTTTCGGGGAAGGTTTACTTTGATTCACCAAGTTCGGAAGCAAACAAGAGAATAAAAAGAGAGAAACCAACTTTACTATAGACATTTCTCTTCTGCACTCTTCTTTCCACTCCCTTAAAGCCTATTTACTTTATTTTGTACTATTTTGTCGTAGAATAAACATCCAAAAAAGGACTTCAAGAAGACAACGTCAACTCAAAAAGTCTTGAAAGAAAATAAAAACATCTGACTATAACAGAAAATATACTAAAAGTATATTGAATTAGAATCGGAAACTCAAAAAACAAGTGAAGGGAAAAAAGTTGACTATCTTGTCTATCTAACTTGTACTACTAGTTTCGATGAATTAGAATTTTCGTTTCATTTTTTGCTTAAGAAGAAAGAGTATTAATAACAGCGAAAAGTAATTACTGTTTTGACTGGTAATTATTAATTTTATGCCTTAAGACTAGTAAAATTNTTTACTAAAAAAAAAGGACTCAATATATTATTTAAGACCTATTAAAGTTTTATTGTGTCGTAATTGCAAAATGTACGAATACATTTTTTATATTTTGTATCTGACTGGGCACTGGCACAGCTTCTTTCATGACATGGGCACAAACCAAAATAAAACAAAATTTTGTCATATTCAAAATAGATTGTACCTTATTCATTACGGGGCAACGTTTCGGCAATACCTGCCATTCTCAAACCTCCTTAATGCTATTGTGAGGATCGTTAATTGTAGATAAAAATTCAAAATTTAGAAGCAATACATTGTTCCATCGTTACGGTAATACAAAAGATCGAAATTCTCCTCACAAGTAATTAATCCTTCATCTGTTCTATATATGAAAGAAACCATAACTAAAAGTTAAAGTTTATAAAAATTAAGTGATGGTTTCTTTCACATAGAGAACAGATTAAGGATTACTTGTGAGGAGAATTCTGATCTAATGTACTACTGCGACGATGGAACAATCTATTGTTTCTAAATTTTACATTTGTATCTAAAATAAACTATCCTCACAATAGCATGAAGAAGGCTTGAGAATGGCAGGTAGTGCTGAAACGTTGCCACGTATAATTATACAGTGGTGTACGCTAACATGTGATGTATGTTAGAGACTTAGTTTCATGAAAAAATATTGAGTGAAACCTGATTAAAAAAGTACTAGTTATTATTTGTACCTAATAATAAACCAGAGACGTTTTTGCATGTATCTTAAAGAGGTTCGAAAAAAAAGGATTTGGTTGGACCTAAAACTACGTAATTAATGCAGACCTCTTATACCAGCTACATTATAATCAATTTTACTTAACTCTAACTTTATATAAAGGCGAAAGAATACTAAATATCTCTTGATCAGATAAAATGGGGAAAAGTTTTTAAAAATAATTATGAATAAATAACTTAAGAAGTAAAAAATATAATATCAAGTGAAAGAATAAAATGTTTTCCATTTATAAGCTTCGTTATAATTTATGGAAATTTCCTTTTAAGTTAGTGAATTCTTTTAAGTTAACTTTTATATTAACTGCTTATTCTCTCTTATATTATTCGAGCCCTTAACCCGTGGCAACGGGCTTAATGTTTTTTTTTATACATATGCTCTTTTTGATGTATGTATATGTTTATAGTCCGGTTCCATATTAGCCGCAATCTTTGAAGATTAACATTTCTAAAACTAGACTGTTTTCACAAACACTGAGATGCGCCAGTGTGCCAAATGTCGTTCAAATCGATCAATTTTTACGCAAGTTACCGTTAGACAAAACTCACACACAAACTTTTAGAAGTCTCTGAAATGGAGAACACTTGCGCTCGTTCAACTTACCTGAAGAACCCACAGAATTAACCCATCTTAAATTAAATGACTGTTCTTAAAACAATTTCTTAGCGACCACCAAGGGGGTAAGAGGAACCTACCTACAATTATATGGTTACAGATCCAGTGGTTCTAGAGATATCGTGATCAGTCAGCTAGAAAGTTAGTCAGAGGTATTTGGAGATAATTGAATCATCGTTGACAATCATCAAGATTAGATAAATTATACTTTTTTTTTAACAACATTCTTTATTATTCAATAATTATTTACAATATTATACATAAATATAAGTACATACATAATTTTATATGAAATAAGTTTGTTGCTATTCTCCTCTACAGGGTTTCCCGAGCGTAGAGAAATCTAATTTATTAATTAAGAATAAAGAAAGAGGTCTCACTACTGTTTTACTAAACCGGGTTTAAATTAAACCACTAGTAGTTAGCATTAGTCTTCAGTGCCTTTATTGTGCTCGGGGGAAAAAAATGAATGAATAGTTTTCCATAATAATGAATGAAAAATAAATCATTATTTTTCCATAATAATGAATGAATAGTTTTTCATTGATTAGATTTCTGTTTTTTGATTTTATTTAGAATGAAATCCCTCTAAAATTCTAAACTTACTTATTTGCAATATAAAATCTTTGTGTAATATTCCAAGACCAGTGATTGTCGTTTACTAAAAAAAAAGGACTCAATATATTATTTAAGACCTATTAAAGTTTTATTATGTCGTATGAGAATTAATGTAGGATAGCGAGTCAGAAGTCACCATCCTCAATTTTTATTTAATTTACAGTCGATATTCCACATAGTTATAAAACAATTATAACCAAATAAAAATGTTATAAATAATATATATTTTAGTTTTGTTGTTGACACGCCATTTAAGAGAAAAAAAAGTTTAATTGAGTTGTATAAAAGCTAAAGAAACATTTTCTTAACCAATGATGAAAATCTTTAAGCAAATAAAAACTTTTCCTCTTTTCACCAGAAATAAACCGAAACTTTTTCGTTTAATTTCTATTAAAATTGTCTACACTCTTTTCTTTTTCAAGACCGTCTAACCTTTTTTTCTCTTTTAGACAAAATGATTTATGAAATAAAAATAAAAGTTTACATTTTCCAAAAAAATATTGGATAAAATTACAAGAAGTAGAATTCCCAACGTCACAATTTAATACTTCTAAATACATATTAATAACGACGAGAAACTGTGGTTACCATCTACAGAACAGAGTAAAATGTAAAGATTTAATGTTTAAAGAATCTTCTTTATACTTAACGTCTGTCAACCTAAACAAATAGGAAGTTTAAATAACAGAAAAGAATAATATTGATAATATTTTGGTGGCTATATTGGAAATAAAATTTGAAATTTTAGGTTAGAAAATTTATAATTTGATTACACTAAGAAAGTCTGATCGTCACTAATTAGATAGCATTAATTAACTCCTTTCCTATTTTAACATTAACATAAATTAAAATTAAAGTTTTTTTCAGCTCATTAATCAAAATTGCAAAATGTACGAATACATTTTTTATATTTTGTATCTGACTGGGCACTGGCACAGCTTCTTTCATGACATGGGCACAAACCAAAATAAAACAAAATTTTGTCATATTCAAAATAGATTGTACCTTATTCATTACGGGGCAACGTTTCGGCAATACCTGCCATTCTCAAACCTCCTTAATGCTATTGTGAGGATCGTTAATTGTAGATAAAAATTCAAAATTTAGAAGCAATACATTGTTCCATCGTTACGGTAATACAAAAGATCGAAATTCTCCTCACAAGTAATTAATCCTTCATCTGTTCTATATATGAAAGAAACCATAANGTCCCAAGCTATTTTATTTAAAATTTAAATAAAATAAATGATACTAGCCATCACAAATCATTCTAGGAATCAGTTGCTATATGTTGGGTTTCCTACTATCATATAGGCCTACGCCTACATAATGTTTATAAAATTAGTAAAATGTTTAAATAGTTTTGTTTCAAAAGCCTCCATATAGAAAAAAATCGGATAATATTCTACATCATTAGAATGAAATATCCTAAGAATCAGAGTTTCCTTATAACTTTTGAACCATTTATTTATTATAATGAAATGAAAAAAAGGCTTCTACCAGCAAAGTAATGAAAAATCAACAAAAGAAGGCTTCTTTATTAAACATAACAAATTTGCCAAATAAGAAGAAAAAAAAAAACCAACGACCAAACTGATTACTACACAATATATATTTTTTAACAATGAAATATACAGTGGTTTTGTTAAATGAAATGAACAAAGAAGAGAAAAGAAATAAATAAATAGAAACAAATAATGCCAAAAACAGACGAGTCCCAAGCTCAATAAACTTAATTCTTTATAAGGTATTTACATTTACTAGAATTTTTTCGGGGAAGGTTTACTTTGATTCACCAAGTTCGGAAGCAAACAAGAGAATAAAAAGAGAGAAACCAACTTTACTATAGACATTTCTCTTCTGCACTCTTCTTTCCACTCCCTTAAAGCCTATTTACTTTATTTTGTCGTAGAATAAACATCCAAAAAAGGACTTCAAGAAGACAACGTCAACTCAAAAAGTCTTGAAAGAAAATAAAAACATCTGACTATAACAGAAAATATACTAAAAGTATATTGAATTAGAATCGAAAACTCAAAAAACAAGTGAAGGGAAAAAAGTTGACTATCTTGTCTATCTAACTTGTACTACTAGTTTCGATGAAGTAGAATTTTCGTTTCATTTTTTGCTTAAGAAGAAAGAGTATTAATAACAGCGAAAAGTAATTACTGTTTTGACTGGTAATTATTAATTTTATGCCTTAAGACTAGTAAAATTGAACGATAGATTTGGAGCTATAATTATATTAGTGTTATATATTGCGAATAAAACACAACTTTTTTACGATCAGCGATGACTTGCGAATTGATCGCCTTTTTTATATTTTTTGTCATTTTTAAATTGGGTATCATTTTAAAGGTATTAAAATTTGGATCAAAAATATATAAATTGCGTTTTCAAAATGGCGGCCATTTTACCCCTGAAAAAATTAAAACAAAAAGCAAAAATAATTCCTCACTACCACATTAAGACCAGTCTAAAAAATATACATCTCTGTGCCTAATGCTATTTACAGGAGTTTATTAAAAAAAGTTAAATTTTAGGAGGCCGTAACTATGGAGCCCCAAACAATTTTGTTAAAAAAATTCCCAAAATTTCTTGTACAACAGTTTGCATTTTCCTCCTGAACGGCTGAACTGGTCCGCACAAAATTCGGCACTGCTAATGTGACCAACCACTGGAAGGTATAAATCTGAAATGGTCCAAAAGGGGGTACAAAAGTTAAAATAGTATATGCTCTTTATGATGCATGACGTTGGAAAGCTATTTACAGTTATTGCTGTTATGTTCACTTTTGCCATATTTTTATTTAAGAGGGGGGTAAAATAGGAAAACAGGAAACATATGCTGTTTAATTAAAAATTCGAAATATTACTATTTTTGATCCGATTTCAGCTGTTTATAAATAAAAATGTTTATTGTTCAGGATTAAAATGCACGCTCAGATCAATACTGCAAGCAGACAACTGCTTTGCACACCTAGAGTTTTATACAACAATTGTATAGTGTTTAATTTTTCATGGCATTTTGACAAATTCAATTGTAGAGTAGTAAAAAGCAATTTAAAACATAAATCAATTTGGGTTAAGTATAAATGGTAAAAGATTGGAAGTTAAGTCAATAAACAATACCCGTAATCAGGGAAATGACGAGAATCACAACGTTAAAACATGAATTTTTAGTAACAACCATCACGATGTAATCGTCTAGACTCTGGACAGTCAGCTTGAGAATGATCTAAGGAGGGATCGAAATATTGAAAGTGAGGCATTTATTATCTTTAATTGACCTAAGCTCTAAAGAACATAATTCAAGTTATTTTTCTGAAGTTAAGTTAGAATAAACTGATCTTCTGGTTCTCCTCGGATGTGTTAAAAGTATTGTCAGAAAGCAAAATGTATTTTTTAAATTTATATGGATTATTAAGACGGCTTAAGATTTTAAAAAAAAGTTAGTTAAACTAATAATAAAAATATTAAGATTAATCTCTTAAGTGAATAATCAAGAAAGTTCTAAATTATATTTAAAAGAAAATTATAATAAACAACAGAAACAAAAAGGATGTAGGTAATGCATAACTGAGATAATAAAAATAAATTATAAACATCTAGTTTTATTGCAATCTATACATCATACACATTAAAAAAAAAAAAAAAAAAAAAAAAAAAAAATCATAAAATAAAAGGGGAAAAAAATCATAAAATAAAAGGAAAAAAAGAAACTTTAAAAGTTAACAAAAAAACGTATTAAAATAATGAGAAAAGAGTAGGTTCTCAGCGGAGAAGGATCGATAGCCCTTATGGCTGAAGTCTTAATCAAAGACTTAGACAGAGTAACACACTTATACACTAACACTTTTCGGCTTTGAACCAAAGGGAAAGTCAGAACACAATAACCCCACTACATAGCAACATGAATGATACGTTGGTAGTGGGGAAAAAATCAGAGTTGAGATACACAATGAAACATGGAGTGGATTTTTTAAGATTATACTCCAACACAGAGAAAGGATGTAAAAGAATGAATAAGAGGAAGGTTCTAGTCTCTGGATAGTCGTTCCTCCCACAGAAGGTGATGTGGGTCTCAGCACCTTGATACCATACAGCAGAGCAACCCCTTTATAGAGTACAACAGTAAATAACCCTTTGGGTTTAATCCTATGGTGGCCCCGAAAGGCTTCTAACAACCATACCACAAATTCTTCCACGTCAATCTTTGGGTTTCGTGGTTGGACCTTGCCCGAACCTAAAACTGTCGAATAGTTTAGGCTTGTCGACAGCAACATTACCGTTTATTTTCAGCATGATAAGTAGTAAGGATATTAATTCTCTGTTCCAAACCTTTATTACGCAAAACAGCTTTAACTATTTACGCAAGATTACCTGTTTACAAAACCCCTTAAGTTAAAATAACTAGGCCTAAGCATTTGTTAAAATATAGTTAAACGATTTTAGGCTGAGACTAAAAAGTAGAATAAATATGAAAGCATTATTAATTACCAAAAACTAACTTCTTTTCGTTGTAAATAATTATTGGCTTAAGAACCTATGGAAGGCTAGGGAAAACTCGAAGGCACTTTAATACCGTACAGGTCTAGGAGGAAGTGTTGACGTGGGGGTGGGGGTTCAGTTGACGTGGGTAGCCCCCACCGGGTGACCTGGTATTGTACTAATGGGTGACACCGATCAATTTGTTGACCCCCATCAGCCATTTTATTCGGTGTCAATGACTTATGACCACTACTGCTATCTATATATGCTCCACGATGCTGGGTGAACACCGAACATGAGTTCCCCAAACAGAGTCGGGAATCGAACACCGGGCTGCGTCACAAGCAAATACGAAAGTAGTGAAACCTCTTTTGCGTTAGAGATGATTATTAAAACTCTCAAAACCGATTGATAGCCAGTTTATCAATAATACTTCTGGCTACTTCAGGTCATGATAGTAATTTCCTAAGGTGTTTCCAGCTTCATACGGAGAAACACTCATCGAAACTTAAACACCATCAGAATACTTTAGGACAATACGATATCGGCCGTGGAATCCTACACTTTGTGTCTTAGACTAATGTTTCCACTAATGCAATACTAATTTGTAGATTACTCATTAGTAATGACAATAACCAATTTAAGAAGTGTCTTCAAACAAAAAAGAAGCAATTTAGTTTATGGATTTTTTTTCCATGCCAAATTTGAAGAAAACCGAACAACGTGTTTAGTCGTGACTCCATCACAAATCAATTTACAGACAAAATGCTAAACGGCCGAGTTAAGCATGGGACCTCGCAACGCAACTAGTCTGTGTTGTGTGTAAGCGAAAAATTTTCCAATTGTGCTGAAATTTATCAATTGTCAAGTCCAACGTTTTGACATCGCCCTCAGCATAAGGGTTTCGAGAAGGATCTACGAAACCTTAAAAAAACAGCAGATAATTAAAATTATAGTTCTGTGTATGGGAGGTAAAGGGCACTATCTCCATTTTTTACGAAATTGAGGTTTTAACAGTTTCCTATTCATTCCCCCCCCCCTTTTTTAGAGGTACAAGTATATGATGTCCTAAAACTAAATCTCACGGATTTAGCCAGTTGGAAAAGTCACTATGAACTAACATGCTGGGGAGGTAAAAAAAGTAAAAAAATCATTAAAGTAGCTCTCCCGTAAAATTTAAATTTGGCACATAGTGCCCTTACCTCCCATACACAGAGTTATTGAAGGGATTACTCAATTTTTTTTACATTTATACACACAGGGATTTAAAATGAGTAGTCGAATAAATGTTTAGCTATTTAAAATTTAACCAAACTTTTGTTTTAGCTTAATGAGCTAACCTTATTTATACTTAATCAATTAATACGTTAAACTGCAAAAATGGTTACATTCCTCCTTAATAAGAATAATCACGCTAAATTTAAGAAGAAAAATTAGTTCATAAATAAACTCCAACTACCATAACCAACGTATCCTGATTATTGTTGAAGGATGGAACAAGAAAATATCTAAAAACCAAATTAGATTCTATACTAAGACTCATGGCGAACTAAAAGAAAGATTTTATGTATAAGATTCATAAACCCAGTGATGAGTGGGCCTACCTACTCAAAACAACAAACACATCGTTATACTATGGCAACACACCAGGAATGAAACAAGATCCAAAACTAAATAATTACAATTATTAAGAATTATCATCTTCAGAATCTGAAACCACCGCTTCTTTGCCAGAGAAAAATAATAGACCCGTTTAATAAAATCCTTCAAAACCTGGGTGAATATTCGGACATAAAAAGGTGGAGGCTGGTGTACACGAAAGCTTGTTCTGAAACAACCTACCTAGCCAGCACGACTCAAGCTCGTCATCACGCAATCATGATAATACAGCTCATTCTAATCAACTCCCACCCGGCACATCCTTAACAGCACATCACCTCTCATCTTTATAAGTTGAAACTAACTTTATACAAATCTACGCTAACTTCCGAAGCAAAACGTTTTGTAACCAAGGGACTAAATAATTACCATAATAAAAAACATTATTAATTGACAACTTGACAACGGTGTAGTTTAAAAAATATTCAAGTGGAGTCCATAGCTGTGACTCTAATAAATAAAAACATTCTAAAATTAAGTCTACATATATACAAAATTAACCAAATAAAATTCGTTTCCTTGGGAAAAATTTAGTATCCGGAATATTGATAACAGAAGCTATGTAATCGTTCGGATAACGATAATTTTTTTGGATATTTTTTCGGTATCAACATTTTTAACATATCTATATGACTAAATTCGCTTTTAATAAATACTGCATTTAAAATACTTATATATGGTTGGTTAGCCATATAAGTCTCGATAATTGATGAAAATTTATCTGAAAAAATAATTCAAAATGGCAGATAAAATACATCTATATATATATAAAATTAAAGTTTTGTCTGTACATTGGTCAGAATTGAACATTTTTTGGATACTTTTTCGTTTTATACATCCCGAAAACCGAATCCGGCCTTAACTTTTTTCGTGTATGTATGTATGTGTGTATGTATGTATGTATGTATGTATGTATGTATGTGTGTATGTGTGTCTGTCGCCTCAGTCAGACTTTATAGGCGCAAAACTGGCTAAATGAAATCGATTAATTTTTTTTCAGAGATGAGCACAAACATGTTGTGCAATTTGTAGGCTTGGTTTCATCGAAAAATATTGAGTAGAACCAAAGTTATTAACAGTTTTATAGAAAAACGTATATAAAACTTAACTTAAAAACATTAGGGTGACTCAGCGTAAACAAATCCCACTGACCCGCTAATCAAAATGTTTGGGTACTTCTAGACCACCTAGAGACTCGCGGTTTTTGGTTTTTGGAAATTGGTTCCAAACCAACCGGAAAAATCCGAAAAGTTAAAAATAAATTATTACCCCCCTTAAAAAATTAAATATAGTGGACGTACTTTAGAGTTTTTTTCGAGGCTTATTGTGGCTTAACGGTAAGTCGTATCGACAAGCTGATTGCGCCAACGGTAACTGATTTTAAAAGATCTACCACTTTGGTCCTATGACTTTTTGTCGTAACTCCATCGGTTCTACCTTAAATAGAGCTTAATTTTATTTTTTGTAAGAAAATTTGACTTTGAGCTCTTATGGCGTCCGCGATTGTTGGCTGATTTAATTTCTGATGGGGTGGATAAACCTCACACTAATGCTTTTTAAATTGTGTATTTATTATTTTATTAATTTTTCCTAGAACTAGAGTACTGGTGCAACTGCCGTATTGAGAGAAGAGACTGGTAACTAAATTAATGCACCATCATGTTTGATGATTATTCAATGACTTCACAGTTTAATTGGACTTTTTTTACTTATGTATTTATTACAACTTTTTTAGTATTTTTATCAATTACTATACTTATTTATTAGTTTCTATTGGCTATTTTTTAAATATATAGATAGTGTCCTTATTACGATTTGGAGATAATTATATTCTTAGAATGATGTTTTATATAGTCCAGATTTTATTCGTAGATGGCTTAGAAAAAAAAAATATTTAGGCATTTCATTTAATTGCTAGGCTTACATGACATTAGGAAACATAGGCACTAATACCTAGCATGAGCCCCGCGCAAAGCGCGGGGTGAAGGCTATTTTAAAATAATTCCTTTAACTTCCCCATAAATACAAAGTAAATTAAGAAAAAGGTAACGCTATAGCCAACTATAATTTAATGAATGATTCCATACTTGGACATTCTATTAATGCAGGAGTACTAACTTAATGTAAAAAACTATTTATATTCAGTGGGTTCCTCGAGGAAAAATCAATATATAAATGAATAACACAAAGCCTAAAAAACTGTCGCGCAACGTAGCCAAAAGTCAATCTCAGGAATGTTATGATTATGGTACAAAAAACAATTTTAATAATGTCTGTCTGAAGTTTGTTGGAGAGCATGGCATATGAAATACACTACCAGTTTCATTTAAATTTAGTATGCATATTCAGCAAAAGCATAAGGCAACAAATCAAATTAATATTGTTCAATATCAAATATTATTGCTCAATACTAATAAAACCAATAAAACGCTATTTTGTTTTGAGATAATATTGTCACAAAGATTCTAAAAAGGGTGGGGGAATTACGGCGAAATATGTCTATAAAAAATCATAAAATAAATACATAGGTATACAACTTTATAATTAATAATTAAAATACAAATTTTATTAAAGAAATACACAGAGATACTAGTTATTGTTGTGATAGTCACTTATTTTTTTTTCTTTTTGTAGAAGTAATGAAATGGCGAATTAAATGATATAAATACTTAAATTTAATTAACTAAAGAATTTAGAAAAAAATACAATATAATGTTACATATTTTATATATTTGTAAAAGCATATATCCAGTAGCATATGGAGTAATTAGTGTGGCGCATGGCTTCCTTGCGATCTATAACTTACTTAAATTATGTGAAACTATTATTGTCTAACTTTAATTTTTTCCCTTCTTTTATTTTAAATCTGTCAAAATTGTTTTGATTTTCTACATGAATAAAAGAGTCAATTTAGCAAAATTTAAAGATCGCAGACGGTTAAAATTAAAATAAGAGCATCTGTGGGTTACATTCGACATACCATCCAAATTTCTTAAAAATCAGCTTTTAAAATTATAGTTGTAAATAAACGTATGTTTGTTCACATGGGCGCAGAAGGATAAAACTTATAATATGGGATCAACAATGGGCTGATTTTGAAATACCATACATAAATTTCATTAAAATCGGACGAGTAAAATATTAAGATATGTCCGTTCACAAAAATTGAACGACAGAGAGAACAAAAAACAA
>KZ652374.1:85035-106728 GCA_001010745.2 Gerris buenoi | reverse complement strand
TAATCAACGGTTTTGTGTCGTAAGTGTAATGGTTTTGGAGATAACCTCAATTTAACTTCTTATTTATCATGAAAAGTGCACTTCTTTCAACACCACCTTAGGCCCAATTCACACACGAGTGGCGTGGCGCTGGTTTGTGCCACCTCTATATGCTAACTTATGGCCAAATGTACACTGTTATGGCGTCGTAGAGGGTATTAAGTGGCGCCTCCACCACGCCACTCCGACGCCACTCGTGACTTCACACACAATACGATAGAACGACAAAGGAAGAACAGAGGAAGAAATTAATGGTTTGCAAGTGGCGCGCCACTTCGATAACTTATGAGTGGCGTGGCGGAGGCGCCACTTGAAACCCTTTACCACGCCATAACAGTGTACATTGGGCCATAAGTAAGCATATAGAGGTGGCACTAACCAGCGCCACGCCAGTCGTGTGTGAATTGGGCCTAAGATGGTGTTGAAAGGAGTGCACTTCTCATGATAAATAAGAAGGTAAATTGAGGTTATCTCCTTTTGATTTTGATGACCTTTGACCCCCACGTAGTTCTTTTAGCGACACTCGGATCAATGGGGACTTTTGAGATTTTATTTAGAACCGCAATATCAAGGTTCATGCTAAAATTCAGCTTTTCCCTAATATTTCCGAAGATTAGTCTTTTTTTGTCTAATTGCACTGGTCGAATAATAAAAAATAAAAATAAATCTATAAGAAAGCCGCCTCGTCCAAGGCGGCGCCACATGCGGCCGCATGTCTCGCATGGCCCTTGCGCCGGCCCTGTTCACGATCGAAATCTTGCAATTTTCTTTGACAATAAAAGGTTTTTGAACGTTTTTTTTACGAATAACTCAAAAAATATTAATTTAACAAAAAAACTTTATACTGCATTTTTTTTCTTAAAAACTTGATCCTCTATCGATTCCCGGGGTTATTTTGTGCAAAGGAATTTCCACGCCCCGAGAAGGGTGGCAACCCCCCTACGCCCCCTTAACCCCCCCGCTTCGGAGTGGCAGACATGCATTTTTTTGATCGTCTGCACCAAAGGTTTATTTTGTAATAAAAATTTTCCATGTACCTTATGAGAACATTTTTCATGTAGCCAGCTCTCTGTCTAATATGTAGGGGGAAAAAATATTCCTGAGTGTTTGACTTAGTCGCGGACTAGTTAACCCGTAGCCGTAGGTTAAATAAACCCGGACTAACTTTAGGAGGTGGTGTAGGTTGATGGACGTAGGTTATATAGTGTATTGTTTGCTGTCAGGCATTCCGGGTCTCTCGTTACGTCACAGATTTCCCCCACTCTTCTACCACTACCCCCATTTGGCCCTCCTTTGTACAACCTCCTGGCTTTGAACCCACCTAGNTGGTTTTCAGCTTATAACTTGCAAAGCAATCCATTAACGCAAAAAGTGGTCTAGTAGCAAAATAAAAAGGAGAAAATAACCTACAATTTATGTCTATAACATTTATTTGTACGTCGTACGGTTTTCACGCAAATGGGAGTTGAAATGTTGGGAAGGCCTGGAGAGTGCTGAAGTGTAAACGGTTGGTGGCCGGACTGCGCTGACAGTTAATTTTAAGTTTTTCGGTGTGCTGAACACGAATATGAAGTTGTCCAACAAAAATTTTACACGCAAATATGAGAAACCATCATAAAACCTCTATCTTCTTTTATTTTTTTAGTGGAAGCTAAAAGCCTAGTCCACACCAGTAGACATATTGCGCGATTTTGGTCTCAGAGACGGTGTCTAGCGATTTGTCTATAGACATGACATCGGGTAGACATGGGCCAGACAATCGGCGTCTACGGTGTCGTTGCTAGACCAAAAATTGTCTATGGTTTTCCATTCGAAATGGTAGACATGGTTTCTCATATTTGCGTGTAAAATTTTTGTTGGACAACTTCATATTCGTGTTCAGCACACCGAAAAACTTAAAATTAACTGTCAGCTGTAGACTCGTTGCGCAACGTGTCTACTAGTGTGGACGCTAGACCGAGACAATAGACGGTCGCAGAAGACGTCTATAGACATATTGAGCAACGTGTCTATAGACATGTTGCGCAACGTGTCTACTAGTGTGGACTAGGCTTAGTCTCGAACTAAAGTTAGCCCGGGGTTATTTAACCTACGGGTTAACTAGTCCGTGACTAAGTCTAACTTGAATTGATTAAAACAAATAAAAAGTATGTTTCAATCAATTCAGTGCTGCCAACTATATAGACTGAGAGCTGGCTACATGAAAAATGTTCTCATAAGGTACATGGATAATTTTTATTACAAAATAAACCTTTGGTGCAGACGATCAAAAAAATGCATGTCTGCCACTCCACGGCGTGGGCGGGTTGCCACCCTTCTCGGGACGTGGAAATTCCTTTTCACAAAATAACCCCGGGAATCGATAGAGGATCAAATTTTAATAAAAAATGCAGTATAAAGTTTTTTTGTTAAATTAATATTTTTTGAGTTATTCACGATCGAAATCTTGCAATTTTCTTTGACAATAAAAGGTTTTTGAACGTTTTTTTTACGAATAACTCAAAAAATATTAATTTAACAAAAAAACTTTATACTGCATTTTTTTTCTTAAAAACTTGATCCTCTATCGATTCCCGGGGTTATTTTGTGCAAAGGAATTTCCACGCCCCGAGAAGGGTGGCAACCCCCCTACGCCCCCTTAACCCCCCCGCTTCGGAGTGGCAGACATGCATTTTTTTGATCGTCTGCACCAAAGGTTTATTTTGTAATAAAAATTTTCCATGTACCTTATGAGAACATTTTTCATGTAGCCAGCTCTCTGTCTAATATGTAGGGGGAAAAAATATTCCTGAGTGTTTGACTTAGTCGCGGACTAGTTAACCCGTAGCCGTAGGTTAAATAAACCCGGACTAACTTTAGGAGGTGGTGTAGGTTGATGGACGTAGGTTATATAGTGTATTGTTTGCTGTCAGGCATTCCGGGTCTCTCGTTACGTCACAGATTTCCCCCACTCTTCTACCACTACCCCCATTTGGCCCTCCTTTGTACAACCTCCTGGCTTTGAACCCACCTAGCCGTTCTTTCTCTTTCTCCCCCAGCGCGGGTTTACTTGAAGGTTATGTTAGGTTTCACAATATGGTGTCTTCGTTTATCCTGTTTGTCTGTGTCTGTATTGTTTAGCTTCGTTTTCACTTTCTTTTTTGATATCAGTAGTTGTTAAAAAACTATTTTTCTCCAGAAAACGTTTGAATTTTGAGTTACTTTGTTGAAAATCGGCTTCATCGTCAAATAAATTTTCATTTCAAGTTGAAAGGTCATGAGACATGTTTCAAACTGTTGTTAATTTTATTAGCAAACTCTTCAATCCGATTCTTCCAACTGAATGGAGAAATCACCCTAAACGAAGGAGGTGAGACAGTTTTACATCAAAAAAGTCCATATTTTTATTCGTTAAATGTGTTTTTGCTTGTGCTGAACTTAGTTAAATCCTTCCTTCGAAGAGAGAATTTGATTTAATCATTAATGATAAAATATTATAATTTAAACCATATACTCCATATATTGTTAAGAATTTCTTGTTGTGCAGTATTACAATTATAACGGAAACTGTTTAACATCTAGTATAAGATATTCTCAGCTAGATAGAGTCTCAGAACGTTTTGAATACAGTAGAGTCTCGCTAATCCGGGTTTGACGGGACCGGACCCAGTCCGGATCATCGAAAGTCCGGATTAAACGGAATAATTTTTAAAATGTCTGTAAAACAAGCTTTTGTAGGGTAAAACTATTAAAATCGAGGTTTTTATCATAAAAATTACTTCTAGTCTCCAAAACATGCTTGTACAACGTAGGTATAACACTATTTAAGTTGAGGGCTTTTCTTCTGTCACCTGTCCGAGTATCAAATGAATTAAAATAAAATGACAATCTATTAAGCAGGTGCAGGAATTGAATGGACTTCCTGAGAAACAGGCTGTGTTCCGATATGAAATTCGAGGAACGATAATCATTTTACAAAAAGTTGAGACATTAGACATTATCGGCTTCGAAATGTCATGGAACTGCGCTAAGCTGCCGCTACATGTTTCTTAAAATTTTATTTCCTGGAATGCTCTACCTTTGTCCGCCCTGTAATTCTATGGAACTGAAACAGATTTATCGATATTCTTAATTATTCAAAATCTGTTTATTTTTATCCAAAATACCGGGTATTCCTTGTGTCGGAATGTAGGAATATACACTACTCACTAGAAACCATTTAAAAAAAAAAAAAAAAAAGGAAAAAAAAAAACAGACAATTAAAGCAGAAACCCTTATAAGATAATCTTAACAATTCATAAATCAGAACAGGCCCTAGTTCTGTTTTTTTTTTTTTTTTCCTAGTTTTTGGCCTGTCCAGATTATACGGATGTCCGGACTAGCGGGGTCCGGATAACGGGGTCCTCTACTGTAATTTATAACCTGAAATATGTTCTGTTGAGAGTGTAAAGCTAATGTATTGTGACAAAGGGTCATGATAGCTTTTGTATATATATTTAAGTTATAATATTCATTTTGTTTATGAAACTTTAAAGGTGAAGGAGCATAATCTCTTTAATATATTTAAAATTCTTAGTGTAATTTGGTCAAAACATTGTGTTGTGAGCTTGGCAGTGCAGTCAGAAAGACCAAAAAAGTATCCCAGGATTCTCACAACCACTTCGACCGAGCCCAGAACTCTATTAGTGGGGTTAGTAACCATAACGTTATTGTCATGGCACTTTATTTAGTAGTTTCAAACGTTGTTTACTCCACCATACTTCTTTTTTATTTGCTGCTACTCAGAAACTTAGCACTTGCCTAGCTTTACTCTGGAACTAAACTAGTTAATAAGGAAAACCTGGTTGACTGCTGCTTTCCATCAGACTTTTAATTAACTCTAATAATTAATTGAAGCCTGCATAACACTAACCACAACAAACGACCTGTCGAAACTGGTTAGTGATTCCAACCCACCCTAACATTCGATCACATATTGATCCAAAACAAGGTGTTTACTGACACAGTATAGTTTAGGTTTACATAATGCCAGCCTATTAAAATACCTATCAGATGTTGCATTAAGTTTTACAAATAAAATAGCTCAATCTTGAATTTGTAGTATCATAATGTTATGTATAGCTAGATAGATTGATTGATGTCTATCTGAAATTTTACAGATTTTAACTGAAAGAATTTAAAGACCTGGGTAAATTTTTAAATTCTATTAGAACTCATTGATTCATAGCATCCATGTTTTTGTGAAAATTTCTGGACAGTCCGCACATTCAGTTGAAATTTAGTCAACACACTCGTTTTATTATTGCTCAGACTCTGTTTGTCTTATCATCCTTATAAGTGTTTATAGACAACACCAACACATACTAATGTGGGCTTTAAATGTAAAGTTTTAATTTGAGGATAAAAAAAGTCTATCTTCATCTATTCAATGATACTAACTTTTTTCTTTCAAGTAAATTCTTGGTTTAAGAAAAACCAATAGTACCTCTGCTATGCAATGATGAGCCTAATCAATTAAAATCACATCTAAACTTAAATCAACATTTTAACAATATCTTATGTTCTAAAGTATAATTTTTTATAAAACTTCAAATGAAAATAGTTCTGTTCAATTTCAATTTGATACAAGCAGAAGTTTTTGTGTAGTGAAGTGATACATTTAAAATAATAGTTTAAAAGAAGCCGCAAAGCATGTTATTTTTATTTCTTAAGTTTTCCAGGATTCATTATGCATTTTTTTTGTACTATCACACATTTTGTTTCCTCAGGTTTGAATCTAATGCTAATTCTTTTGCATGTTTTGAATGTAACCATGCCTTTATACATTCATGCCAATTTACTTTATTAAGTTGTTTTCTTTTAAAGCCACATGATTAAACTTATGTGATTTAGTTTTATCTCTGTTTATTATTAATAATTTGAGATACATTTATAGATATTTCTGAAATTTGGATGACCATCTTGCATTGTGTTACTTGTAAATGAATATAGTGGAATGTAAAAATAATTTGACTGTGTAATCTGATTATTCATTCTATGAGCAATAAAATAAATTATCTTATGAGATTTTGCCCAGACCCCCTGGCCGTTATTTGGTCACGAAGGGGCCCAGATACTAGCTTGCCCCGTAAATCCTCTCAGCAGCCCTGAACTTGATACAAAAATCAGTCCTTACGTTAGTTGTGCTGCTTGGAAAATCATAGATTTGTGATGTCATTAATCCATTCTCAAAAAATCAAATAATTTTCCGATTACGCTGAAATTTGCACCAATTATACTTTTTTATAAGGTAAATTAGCCCTCCATATTTTAACTTAATGCGTGCTGCCATTTTGGAATCATTTGATAAGAAAAATATCTGATTTTTTCTCTTTCCTTCATGAGAAAATATTGAAATATCTAGTATTTGGTTCTATTACTATTTATTTATAATTTTTTTTCTCTATGTTTCAGGGAAGATGAAGATGATGACCTGTTTGAATTGGCTTTTGATGATCCACCTATAAAAAAAATCAAAATGAATTCTAATAGAGGAGAAGCATCAGGTAAAGACATTTACTTTATTATATTAGTGACACAGTTCTCTTTAGACGTATTTTTATAAGTATTTCACCCTAGTAACCCTGTGCTTTCATCCTTGTCAAAACTCTATCTCTAAATTTTTTTCTTAAGTTTGCTTTTGTTTTATTTTAATTTTTTTTTTTTTTTTTTTTTTTTTTTTCCCTTACAGTTTGATAAATTCGCTCTCTGACGCAATTTATTTATTAGTCACAGGTCACTTTTTTCTACAAGTTTGTAGATTTAAAGTTGTAAGCAAAAACCAAAAATAAGAACAGGTGTTTAGCCGATTTGGAAATTTTTGTCAAATTTTAATGAGCTCTTCCGCCTAAACAGTTTTTTTTTTAACAAAAACAACTTAAGACACCATAAATTGTTATGAAAATTTAATGAAGTTTATTTTTGTATACGTACACAATTCTCTAAGAAAGCGAATGTTTCAAACTGCAAGCGAACAACTATTAAGCAGCCCGCACAAATCAATAGTATTGTCAATAATAGTATTGACAATACTATTGTCAATATGTCAATTTAGTAACATATTTTCATCAATATTGTTTTTTTTTTATATCAATACTAACCCCGCACACGGCCAATAGTATTGACAAAACTTTTATTTATTGACAATACTATTGGTCGTGTGCGGAATGCTCTAGGCTGTGAAGGGTTTGGAGATATATCTGATATCTCCCGTATATATTTCTTAAAATTTCCCATAGTATATTGGGCAGTGATTTGAATAAATTCGTTCTCTTACGAGTGGATCAGTAAGAACAAATATTATTATAAATGGAATAAAATAAACAACAAGAAATTAATTTTTTAAAAAAAATAAGTAAGCATTATAAATATTTTTAATAATACCTAGCATAAATGTTAAAAAATTACTAAGTAAATAAAATTAGGTTAGAAAGATTTAGTAGTAAATATATATTAGAATATGGCCACAAGTTATGAAAATATTATAGATTTAGTTGACGGGTTGGGTCTTACAGACCCAAAGGTAATTTCAATGCGCCTGCACAGACAGACATTTTTTAAAAACCACTTTTTTGGACTCGCAAATCCATCAAAATCTCATAATCGAAATTTTACGCCATCACAATACTTCTTCTATAATATTCTGAGAAAGTAAAAACGAGGCATCAAGGATGGATGATAATTGTATAAAACGTGGCAGTGAACTGGAAAAGGTCTTTAAGGTATAAGAAGGGACAATATAATACAAACAGCCATTAGCAGTGTTTTACTATTTTCTATTTTGTATGACAGTGTGGGTCTAACAGACCCAACCAGTGCACTGCAAGGATAACCTAAAGAAAATTTTAGAAGTACATACATAATACTGTAAGCTTAAGAACAAACTGAACAAGACCCTCTGAAACAAGTCACACCAAGGAAGGAAGAGAAGTTAGTAAGACCGAACTATATCTAGACCCGTTCCCTTATTTCCGGGGTGGGGAGTAGACCAATATCTTCCACCAGTATTGAAATTAGGGACGCCAATATCTCAATACTAAACTAGTAAGACGAAACTAAGTAAGTTCTAGATTAATATCTAATAATCTTAGCTAAAATATATCTATTAGCCACTTACATACGAGAGAAGATATAAACAAACTTTTATGTTGTCATCATTAAGAGGTACTCACTCGTCCTGAAAATAATTAAGATAATTAATTAAAAAATAAAAAGGATAGGTTTATAGAAATTGATAATAAATTATTGGATCTCAATAAAAATCCATTTATTTGTTAAAATATTATACATAGCACACGACGCATGCATTTAACATTTGAATTTGTTCATAAAATTCACGGCTTTTGATTTGTTGCATAAATTGCGGTTTTTGATTTTTTACCTAAATTATTTTTACGAGACAATCGTTTTTATAAAGCTTTTTATGACATTTCTTTTTGACTAACTTTTATTGTCATCGGAAATACATAAACCATGAATGTTTCAGCTTTCTAGGTAGTCAGCAATACTACTTATAATAAGAACTCATTACAGTATAATAGCACTAGATAACAGCCACTGATTCCTAGCATACGCATATGTATATATGCCGTAAACTTGTAGAAATATTGAAAGCTTGGATTCGGGGCTAGTTATCGGTTACGGCAGAGAAAAATCATTCTTCTGTGTAGCTTAGTTGGAAAGAGCGCTACANTGTTAGAGACCGACCGACTTTGCATCTCCCCACCTTGTTTTTGTTTGTTTGACATATTTATATTTGATGTATATTCTGTCATTATTAAATTGATAATCCTTGAGTTCTTAAAAAAGAATAGTGTCTTATTTCACAGCTAATATAATAAGATTTCTCGAAATGAATAAATGAGATTACAGAATAAATTATTTTTTTGGAGGATTATGTTCATTATTTTGTGTGCAGATTTTGGCATTTGTAATGATTATTATAAACATTACATATTTTCTTAAGAATATTCTATCTCTAATCATTTATCCAAGAATATTTAATAAATGTAGCTTTTATGGTCTTCACTTATACAAGACTATAAATCATGTTACATTGAATTTAAGCCACCTTGAACTTAAGCTGCACCCTAATTTTGAATGTAAGCAAGTGCTGCTTAAATTCGTAGTATTTCAGTATTTATTTTTTATGTGTGTGTATATAAAGTAATTATAAACTATTAATTTTAGGTCGTTTTTTTCTACTGGGTAGTGTTGTAGAAAACCAAAAGGACGGTTTGGTCCAATTCATATGAAAATATTTTCTAATATATGCGTAAACCTGGGAGTAGAACATTTGGAAGAATGCTTTTTCCATTTTACCTAATATTTGATATTTCTTTGAAGTTCACATACTTTTTTTTATCTATAGCTCAAATCTGTCCTAAGGATGCCTCTTATCATCCCTACCTTGACAAACTTGCAAAACTGTGGTGTTTTGTCAATTTTTCAGTAGAGCCAAATTTCCCTCTTTAAAATGAAGATAAATAAGTACAAAAAATGGTGGAAAATGAGTTTATTTATTCACGGATATGATCATGATAATGCAAAAAATTATTTTGAGTAGTCAAAGTTTTTTTTGACTCATGAAAAAAATAACCAATACAGTTTCGCAAGTTTTCCAGGTATCTAAATTTGCTGTACCCGCATGACCTGTTGTATTGCCTATCATTATTTAAACAAATGTGCATAGGCAGTGCAAAAGGATTTGATTTAGATTATATTTACTGACTGCTTACAATTCAAATGTTGTGTTTCTTGTCTTTTATTGATTTGTGTTATTATAATTTTGTTTTTAGACGTATGAGGTGATTGATTTAGATCCTAGCCCCCCTATTGTTGAAACCATATCTCTTCTGGATGAAACAAATCCTGTTTATGACAAAGAAAACTCCTCTGTAAGTTGAATTTATTGATGTATTGATTGCAATGAAATAAGTAGGTTGTAAATGAGTTATTGATTAATTTTTTTTATAAAAAATATTGACTGTTTTATTATAAAATATGAAGAAAAAACTGAAAAATGTTGGTAGTTTTATAAACTGAAATTTCACTGCTTCTTCAAATGATGCTTACATCATCTCAATATAATTTATAAAATAGAGTAGTGAGGACAAAGTTCCTCAAAATAATTTATTATTGGTAAGCTAAGGCAGCCACATTTATTCTAATAAAAATATTTTTTTTGTTTTGATATGTTAGTTTTCAATTAGATATTATTACTTTTCTAAATTAATTTATTGAATTTTACTTTTTTTTGCCACGGGCTTAACAGCTTGTACATTATAAAAAATATATTAGAATGCTGTATATACTTGGGGTATTAAAATCCTAGAGAACGGTATGTGTTTGGTGCCTTCCCTTTTTACATTTATCCAAGTGTAATGAGTTATTATTTGAATGTTTTAAAAATTTCTTTAATAGAAGAATAATAATTTCCTAACATGCATATTTTTGTAATTGACTTTAGTAGCTTTATTTATTTATTTTATTTTTTTTTTATAAAATAGCGCAACACCACAATTTTTAATGCATTCAATGAGACCTTTATGATTGGACTCCTCACTGATTAGAATAAGACAAATTTGATTTTTTATAAACAGTGGGTTGGATTTTGAAATTCAATTTTTTTACTTGATGAAGAAACTTAAATTGGTACCTAAAAAAATAACTAAGAATACTTTTTTTCTTAAATAAATAGTCTTAATTTAGTCTGGTTTCCTCTTGTACGATTTCAGAAAATTGTCCTTTTTGAGTCCAGGGTAGATTTTGAACAAAAAGTAGTGCTACAAATCTTCATTTCAGACAAGCAGGAGATCTTATGAAAAATGATTTTTTTGTCATTGCATGTATTGGCAACCCCTTCGGGGGACACCTTGTATATATAAATGAAATGTCCACTAATTATTTCTTGAAAATGTTGGAACAAGAGAGTTTTATATGGAGAAGTACACGTGGAATAACCAAAAACCTCTAAAAATGAATACATAAACGCTCAGAAATCTCCATAAAAATAGTTTTACCTGTACTCTATGTTTACATCAAAACTTCAAAAGAAAGATTATTTTTCTTGCCCTTTGATCATATCATAAGATACTCATAGATATATTTGAATATAAGAAAATACTATTAAAATGCCAATGTCACTTACATGACACGACTGCTGCAGTAATACTATTATGTGGTGATTAACCTATTTAAAAAAAACTAATATATTAGGATTGTAACTATTTTTTTTTTAGGCTCTCAAAATATCACCCTTGAAGAACAGTTCTCCTTCAAAGAACAAGTTCCGAGCACCGGCCCATTGTCGTTCACCACTTAAAACCAAATTCAAACATGTCTCATTGAGAAGAGGCAGTAGTGATGTTCAACATGTTGCTACATACCACAAGGATTTTGATTCTCCAGGTACTAATGCTTAATTATAACAATATTTGTATTGGTTTTACTTCTGATGTCATATCATTATGTGTTACTTATGCAAGCTATACAATCTGATTTAGATGTTTTTAACTCATGTTATGAACTTAATGAGAACCTAAATTTTAATAAAGGTTACAAAGTAATTATTTGAGTTCAGTCAAAAAGTCAACAGTTCAATTTTTTTTATACACTTGGTACTTACTTTAGTACTTTACATACTTTGGTTCTTTACTTATACACTTGAGGTATCATTAACCCAAAAGAAAATTCCTGTTTTCTTTTCACAAAATAGTGCTCAAACGTAACATGTTGAGTTTGAGTGACTTTACCCCCACATTACAGTCATTTTCTTCTTTAGAAATAAATCCATAGTAGATGTATTTAAATTGAGATGTATAAATATGTTTAGATTTGGTCTCGACAAGTAAGGGCCAGAGACCCGTAATCAGGAGAATGGCATCTTCTCAGAGGAAACCATTTCACTCTAGAACTGAGCATATAATGAGCCTTGCAATGAGAAATCCAGAATCTCTTAATACCTCTGTAAGTTATTTTTTATTTTGTATATTATGCTTTCTGAGTTTGAACAATAAAGAAAACTATTTCATTATTAACATCGAAAATATTAATTTTTATGAAAATGTTTGCTTGCTCTAAAAAGCATTAGTTAAAAAAAAGAAAGACAAACCTTACAGTTTTTGGTTTGTGGGGGGAAAAAAAAAAAAAAAATCCTACATTTTCTTATTTGCTTAAAGATGAGAGACATACTGTCTGTCTAGAGTTCTTTTAATTTATATGGTATCCACTAATTTTAACCCATTATTATAAAAAATAAATTCCATAGAAGTATGTATATAGATTAACAGTAGAGATACTATCTTAGTGTTAAGGCTTCTGCAGCTGATGTCATCATAGATTCCGGTGTTGACCGGGTCATGTTTGATATGTTTCCTTTGCCTCCTTTGCTGGCAGCACCTTCAGAGTTTTAAATGTTACTGCATTTACATTTATTATTGCATGTAGAAAATAACCCGGTCACCACCAGCAGTCCTAGAAATCTAAGTATCGATACTTAATTAGAAATAATGTAATACCCTCTGCCAAAACTAAAATGCAAAACTGGTTTTCTACCTAAATTTACCATCTCTGAGTTGGAAAAGAAGTGGTAATATCAGCCAATAATCCACAATTCATGAGTTAAAATTGGTTTTGTTATTAAATTAAAAGTTCAGATTTATTTCTTTTCATAATTTATCACTAGCTAAGGCAGCCTTTGCCAAAAGCAAACTGCCTATGCCAAAATCAAACTGCCTTATATTTGTGCAAGATTAAAAAGACATTTCTGTTGTTAGTTAAATCCCTGTGAGGAAAGACATCAGATCATTTCAATATTGTGTCTTGGAAAACTATGTAAATGAAAAATTAGACCATACTTATTTTGGTATGAAGTGTTCCACAGCCAAGACCATTCCTTGGCATAAGTGCTGGCTGCATCCTTAGGGTAAAAACATAGTACAGTAGAATCCCGATATATCGTATCTTCAAGGGGTCGAAGAAAAAATACGATATATCGAGTAGTTCACTAAATCGGGATTATGAATATTGATGGTAAAAAAAAGAAAAATTAATGTAATAATTAAGACTTGTATTTATTTTGCACATAAAAATACACTGTGNCAAAATGTAAATACTTTGAAAAAGGAATATTTAGTGATTGTGATGATTCACATTACAGATTAGATGTAGTGTGACTCAGATGATCATGTGTTTTTTATTTTAACTTTTTTGTTATAAATATTTAAAATTGTATAAGAAAAAATATGTAATATTTTATATACTATCATAGATAGGTCTGATGATGCCCGTAATGGGTGAAATATAACTTACATTTCAAATTAACTACTCGTTATTTTTACTCACCTTCAAAGATCCAATTACACAAATATATAGCATTTTTTTTAGAGCTTATATTCCTTTGTTTAATTTTCATATCCACCCAGGTCATGTCTATTAATCTTTGTCTGAAATTTTCTGCAGGCAATATTTGACTTCAACAGCAGGAAGAAGTATGGAGAACTCCTTGGCAAGGTACTAAAGACTCCAGAGATGTTCTCCTGTAGTCCATCCCAACGCACAGTTACCACTCCATCCAAAATTATTGATTTAACTGAGTAAGTACCACTACTACAAGTGTTGGTTGGAATGTTTTTACCCTAATATAGGTTCATAGTGAGTTAAATTTTGATTTGTGTTTGCATAATAAAATAAAATACAATTTCTCAAATGTCCCCATAACTCTTTCATCACACCAATCGTTCTTTTTGATCTTACCATCGTTTTGTACACCTTTGATACTATTTTTAAATGCTTAGAAGCACTTACAGATCTTTGAACAAAATGTGTGATTTAAAGTTATAGTGGAACTTGGCATTATTAATCATCTCAAAAATTAATTTGGCTCTGGCTCAGTTGATTCATGACTTAGTGTTATGAGAGAAAGCAACAGTAATAAATTATGTGCAAGCTGCCTCTGCCATTTTTCTTGCGTATTGAGTGAAGAGTTAGGTGCAGTGTTGATGTATCTCAAGCTTTAGATAAATTTTACCCTTAAGATCATACTTTACTTTTCTTCTTAGCTTACTGAAGGTAATGGAAGTATTGTGAAGTTTGTTTGTCTCCGATTTCATATATTCCTGGACTGAAATCCATTTTAGACATCAGGGAGCATTTTTAGTCTCGAGTCTATTTGTTATTTCAACTATCTCCTCAAATTTAGTAATGTTTAAAAATTAGTGAGACCACTGGGAATCAAAATGTAAATACTTTGAAAAAGGAATATTTAGTGATTGTGATGAGTCACATTACAGATCAGATGTAGTGTGACTCAGATGATCATGTGTTTTTTATTTTAACTTTTTTGTTATAAATATTTAAAATTGTATAAGAAAAAATATGTAATATTTTATATACTATCATAGATAGGTCTGATGATGCCCGTAATGGGTGAAATATAACNCGAGGCTTGCCGAGAGAGATAATCCCGAGAGTAGAAATACTTCGATCCATGTTGCGTATTAAATTTTATCTACGACTAGTGCACCATGGGTAATAGCTATTAAGTTTGTAAATATAAAAGTTTTACCTTCAAATTCACGCAATTTAAACATCTTAAACTGATATTTAGTTACTTATTTATTAAATTAACAATTCTTATACTAAATATATACGTTTTAATTTAATTACGTTTAGATTGTTTTTAATTTAAAGACTTTGTATGATAACCTAAAGTAACCTTCCCGGTAAAAAAGTAAACAAAACGGCTAAAAAAACAACATAATACTTAAAATTTACCTAAAAAATACCTTTTAAGTTGGTATGAGTGTTTTTTTACTCCCAAGGGAGGGAAGTAACACTTCCCTCCCTGTTATTAGCAATGTAAAGTCTACTTACAGTGCAAGTCGTAGATAAAAGAATTTATGTATATAATTCACAGTAAAACCACCTATTTTTCTTATTATATATTATATTTAAAAACCTACTTCAACACCATCAAATTTTAAAAACGTATTTCCCCTTATTTATTATATTTTGTTTGTTATCTTTAGATACTCTACTCCCTAATCATACTGATATTATTTTCAGGAATGAACCATCTACTCATAAATCTGGTTTTACATTAGGAAGCTCATTGTCACAAAAATGTAGTTCTTTCGTAGACCTGACTGGACCACACCCCTCCACGAAGAAACATTCTACAGATGAAGTCATCAATTTGGAAGATTCTGGTAAATCTAAATTTCTTTGAATGCACTATATTGTTTCATTGAATTTAATTTTTTTTAATGACTGTCTTACACAGACCCAAATTGTGTTCAGAAATTAATCATTTTAATTAATCATCCATTAATAAATGGTTGACATTTCAATATTTTACACCTGTGGTACAAACATCTTTAATTTGAGTTTTTTTATCCAGTGTTCACACTTTATCAAGAAAGATGTTCTGGTTGTATTGATTGTTGGGGGCCCTAAAGATAATATTTGTACAAAATTTAGTTATTTTATTCAAATAAAATAAATAACTAAACGTATTTTAATCCTAAAATAATTAATTTTAGATCAGACAGATTATTTGCATTGGTAGCAGTTAGTTATTGCTCTTTTCTACTTCATTTTATAGCAGTATGGTTAGGTTTGCAATAACAAGTTCTTGCAGGTTTGAAACATGAATTCAAAGATGTGTAACTCTATACTGCAGCCGAGATGTGTTTTAATTCTGACAGCTCAGTTTAGCCAACCTTTGCGAGGGAAAAATAAAGCAATTTGACGGTTATCCTTAGGGCCACACCCCTCCGCCAGTTTTATTTTTGTTTGACTTGTCGGCCCTACCTACTAGCCACCAATATCTCGAGCTCTCAATGGCTTCTCTCGATATTTGTTTTCCCACGGTGTCAGAATTAAAAAAAAAAACATCTGGGCTGTAGAATAACTAAGAATGTTTGAGGCTGGGAATAACCTTCGGAGTACACTGAGTTCTGAACTTATCAAACGTTTCCTACAAAAAATTAATTATTTAGTTATTAATTTATCAAAAGAAAGTTCAGGTTTCAAAAAAAAATGCTAAAGAATGTGTGGTGATTTAGGAAGACTTTTTATTAAAGCAATATTATTACCCTTCGTATTTACAACAATGATTTATTTTGGTTATAATTTCAGACAATGTGATTCCAGTTGGGACTTTTATTCCTCATCGTAGAATTGTATCTCCTATTAATTCATTATCAACTAAATTAAAGCATGTTCCTTGTGCAAGAAATGACTGTGTTTCTAACTTGTAAGTTTTATTTATTTATTTTTTTAAAGTTTATGTTGTCTTTATTGCTTATTTGAAGTTTTGCCTATTTTATAAAATTTGTTGATATCTTATTAATATTGTCTATTTGCTTTCAGAGTTACTGAAATAGAAAACTTTAAGAAAGATTATGCCAGAGACCAAGAACGGTTGATTAAAGAAATCTCAGCCTTGAAGCCTTTTCGAAAGACTTTTGAAAAAGCTCTTGAAGAAAGACTGAAAAGACATCTTAAGATTACTACTATTGATCTTGATGACGAGGAAGAGAAAGAACCAGTTAAACCTGAGCTAACGGAGTCCATGATTGTAAGCATCTACCTGTTTAAATTTCTCTTATATCCTTGGCTTTTCCATTATTATATCGCTGTTTATTTATACTCGCAATCAAAGGGTTTCTTTAATCCTTTGTTGCAAAGGATAAGATAATAGGGGGTATGGTTTCGAGAGAAACTCACACATATAAATCACTCATAAATTTTCCCTGGTGTTTACACATTTTTGTTGAGAAAATATTGAATAAAAACTAGATAACTAGTAAACTAATAATAAGTCAACATGCTAACGGTAAACCAAACCCAGTGTTGCTGAAAGGATTTCTGGGCCCCAGGGCAAGCTAATTTTTGAAATTAAGAATGTTCGGGTTTTCACGGGTAGAGGTAAACAGGAGAGTAGAGTAGCGAGTAGAGTGCACTCTACTTCCCCAATTCTACTTAAATCCCTATTCTACCAATTTTACTAGCTACTCTACTCACCACTTTTCGGGTTTCTACGGGTAGAGTGCACTCTACTCTCCTGTTTACCCGTGTACACCCGGCTTTAGCATTTAGAAATATTACCTTGTGCATTCATTTTGTATAATTTTTTTAAAAAAATAAACATTAAAAAATTATATTATGTATTAAGTATTTATTATTTATTCTTTTTTTCCAGAGTGCTGTCATAAATGCTTGGGATCAAAAAAAATCTAAGAGCCAAGTCTTGGCCAACAACTTTAACTATCAAATAAAACGTATCGACCTTCAAACCCTCAGTGGTCTGAACTGGTTGAATGATGAGGTAGTTCTTATTAAAACACATATTAATTTTACTGGTTAACATTATGCATACATTGTCTTAAAAAAGTTACCTCTTAAAAGTAGTCTTTAACTGAATCACAAAGTCAATCAACAGGTATGAGACTTTGAGGCATGTCACAAGTCATTTCATAATAATGATTGTAATTAGAATTCATCAAACAGTTATTAATAATATGTAAAAAATAAATAAATAAATTAAAAAATTGAGAAAAAATACTAAGAAATATAAATCTAAGCAAATAAAAAGGTCCATAGAGCTAATGAGTTCAATGAACGATCAACCTAAACAAATAAGCAAAGCTGGATTATCTGAACTAAAAGACAAATAAGAAAATTTCAATCCAGAAAAAGTATAATCACTAAGTCTTAGTGTAATAGTCCAGGAGATAGCATGCAAAAAAGTGTCTGACTAACATCAAGCTAGAATTTTATGTATAAGTAAATGTTTTGGTTCCTTTTAAGAATATGTATATGCCTTTTACGAATGTGTGAATATAGTGCTTTTTAATAATATGTCTATGGGGCATAATCTTGGCAATAGGTATTTGGAAAAAACAAAGTTGTGGAGAGCGGCCATGTCCCGCCCTTTTTGGTGGACAATGTGATTTTCATGATCCTGTGTTCAAAATTAGTTAATATACCAAACATCAAGTTGATGATAGTTCGTCACTTAATAGGTGACCTCTTTGATGTGGGATAATATTTGAATAACTAACCTATTTAATGATGAACTATCAACAGCTTAATTTTTGGTCTACTAACTAATTTTGTACTCATGATCTTGAAAATTGCATTGTCCACTAAAAAGGACAGGACATGGCCGCTCTCCACCGGTTTGCTTTTTTTACTTTCTCATGTAAAGAGAAAGTATTGTGATGGCACGACAATTCGGTTTTTAGATTTTGATGGATTTACACGTTTTGAGGTCCTCTGAGTCCAAAAAAGTGGTTTTTAAAAAATGTCTGTCTGTGCAGAGGCCTGGAGCCTAAACTACCGGGCCGACTTTGACGATATTTGGCATACAAATAAAATTATAATTACTTTTACAAAGGGAGACAGACAGAGAAAAATAGACTTTATCCTGTGCCTCTATGTAAATTTAATATCAAGTTAAATTATTATTTTATTATTTGTTGACAATCTGTGCTTGTGTATACAGTTAGCTTTGTATACTTCTTTAGCATTAATATGTTTAAAGTTTAAATTTTTTTTCTAGGTGATTAATTTTTATATGGAATTACTTATGGCAAGAGGGAAAGAGAAAGACTTTCCTTCGGTGCATTGCTTTAGTACATTTTTCTACCCTAAGTTAGTTAAAGATGGATATTCTTCACTCAGAAGATGGACTAGAAAAGTAAGTCATTTTTATGAATAATTAAATATTCATAATTTTTTATGAGTAATTTTTTTTTTTTAGATGTTTACCCCAAGATAGTTTTTATTTACAACTCATGTAAGTCCATGTTGAATTTTTAGATCCACACTTAGTTTGGTGTTGGTCTTTGCATTGTGAGATTAATGGGCAACTACTTGTTACATTTTACTTGTTGAAGTTGTTAACTAACGTAGTTACATTTGCTATTTTACAAGGCTTTTGTAAGCCCTGCTGTATTGAAGATACAGTGTGAATTGACTTATCCTCGCTTCATTGTTAATACTAAGGTCTAAAAAAATTAATACGTGGCCCTTGTTCTAAAAAAAATATTATTTAAAATTAAAATTTATCTAAATTGGTCAAATTTTTATCACATTATTATCACAGCATTAACATTAATGTTCCATAGTCAGTCTTACAGGATGACATGGTCCAACCAGTAACATGACTTCTGGTAGACTTTTCAGTCTCAACTGACATTCCTGCCGGAATCTGTTGCTGGTATAATTGTTAAGTTGGCCTGACCCTTCACACATTCAGACAACCTGTAGCTGGCAGACATAACTGACAGGCCTGCCAGATAGTGTGTAGAATATAAATACTTTTTTTTCTTTCTTTGGGTTTTAGTCCCGTTCGACAGCTTATTAGGTAGTATTATTAGACAGCTTATCATTATTATTATTATTATTAGATAGCTTATTTAGTGATGATTCGGACGATGCTGGACATGGCGTAATGCTGAGCCAACATCTTAATGACGTAATGTTTGATGTTGGAACAGTTCCTATGTGTCACGCTTGCGTGGCATATCTCTTGGTGTCTCTCTCAAATTGTGTAGCCTATTGCAGTGTGCAAACATGGAATTACATTGCTGTAATAATTATTTACTTGGAGAAAATTCTTCAAATCTTTTAAGATGACTATCAAAACTGAAATTTCCAACATGGTGTAAATTTTTCTGTGATTTAAAAAGAGTTTTTTTGCTTTCCTTGTTGATGTATTTTGCATAAATTGAATTAAATAAATGTTTTATAGTTCTGAAGAAATTAATTCAACAACTTGGTTATAACATGGCTTATAATTAATTTATTAAAAATTTACTTTATTTTCAGATTGATATATTTTCCTATGATATGATAATCGTGCCCATACACTTAAGGGTACACTGGTGCCTTGCCATTGTTGATTTTAAGAAGAAAGAGATTACGTACTTTGATAGCATGGGGCAAGGGAACGATTCTTGTGTTAATGTAAGTGTTTTTAATTATTATGTATATAAAACTTTTCTCTGTGATCTGAGCATTAACAGTGGGCTTTAGGTTTTTTCATCATGAAAGTAAAGATAATAGGTTTGTTCCAACCACACTTCAAATTGTTTGGAACTGTCCGACACATGCGCAACAGACCACAATTGATCGTTTCTCGCTAATGCGCATGCGTCGTACAGTTTGAAGTGTTGTTGGAACAAACCTATCATTATTATTATTGTTACTGTTAATCTCTGATTGTGCAAGGATCCTGGTTACAACTTAAATGTTGTGAAATATTTAATCCCTCTCACGTTAACTTTTTATTTCCATCCTAACCATCATAATCCAAACTGAAAACATAGGTGGATGGTTCAACTTTAAAAATTTTTCCGACCACTTTACTCATCTACTCGATGAGATCATCAGTGTGAAACATGTCTCACCCCTCCGGGATTCGAACTCACGTCGGGGTTTGGACCTTGGTTTCAGAGCTAGGGCGCTAACCACTCAGCCACGCCGGCCCCTTTTTTGGGATATTATTGTCGGCCTCATTTTACATTAATATAATTTTCAGGAATTTCAATGAGATAATAAGCAAATATTACCGATCTATCAATTACCTGATTTATTATCTACTAATGAAATATTTTATTTGTTTTAGGGTCTTCTTGAGTACCTTGTCGACGAGCATATGGATAAGAAGAAACAAGTATTTGACTCAAGTGGCTGGAAGTTAATTTGCACTATGGAAGTAAGTTATTTATTTTTATTATTACTTGGTATTAAATCTAGGAAATATTTGTACTATTGTATATAATTCAATTCCAAAAATGTATGGATTAGTTATCTGAAAAGCTAAAGAAAAGCTTTTTGGTAGTATTCATACTACGGAAAGTTTAAATTTTAATTTAAATCAAATTATAATTATTATTAACACTGGGAGACAGACAGAGAAAAATAGACTCAAGCGCCGGGTCTTGAAATGTAGAAGCCCGTGGTTCAAGTCTCGGTGCTGGAGTCTATTTTTCTCTCTCTGTCTCCCAGTGTTAATAATAATTATAATTTGATTTAAGCTAAAAATAGTTCAATTCCTAGAGATAAGCAATGTTCCATGCTAATTTTAACAATAGGTGTGGAAAATGACTGATCCTTCTGACCTGTAATCCTACTGTTCCTATCCTAAGATAAACAAAAACAAAAGAATGTCTTCATGATTGTTGGAATTATTTTATTTCTACAATTTAATTTACAGTGGAATCTTAACCAGTCACCTTGGAATTACCCATGGCTGAATAATAAAATGGCAGTATAATCCACATTTTTCTTGTAACAAGTAAATATAAACACATACACTGCATAGCATAATACCTTTTATTTAACCAACGACCGTAGACAATCGTCAACAGATATCTTCACAAAACAGTGGTAAGAAGACCTTTTACATTAGTAATGTAATACCGTGTTTGCACACTGCAATACGCTAAACCATATGTGAGAGGCACCAAGGGATGTGCCACGCAAGCGTGACACATAGGAACTGTTCCAACACCAGACAAACGTCACAAAGATGTTGGCTCGGCAAAACGCCATGTCCTGCATCGTTTCGTCGCTACCGACTCATCAGGGGCCCGACGATGCCCACCCAACTCTGGACCTATA
>KZ652374.1:48266-74851 GCA_001010745.2 Gerris buenoi | reverse complement strand
TCCTTGTGTAGACATATATATACATATTTATAAAATTTCATATTTCAAATATTTTACTCTAATATGCGTGGAGAATGTCTTTTTTACCTCTGTATTTTCTTTAATATAGCCTTAATATTTATTTATTTTTTAAATTACATCATTTTTTTTATTGAGAAATAGTTCAATTTGTCTGAAAAAAAATTTAATAACTATAAAATATCCCTAACATTTTTTTTTTTTTTACAACCTATATAAATATTTATTTAAATGTATTGAATAGTTCTACGATTTATGTACAAATTATTATAGTGTAAACAATTAATTCCATAAATGTTTTTAATTCATTTTTGTGTATTATAATAAATGGTATTTTTTTTAAAAATTCAGTTGTTTCGTTAGATTTATTTAGTTTTTTTTTTTGTGTCTTTGACAAGGACTAGTATAATACATATAATCACTTTATTTTGTCCTAAACTGACTTCTTTTCTAATCAAGGTCAAAATTTAATTTTCATTGATATGTATTCATATTAAAAAACAAACACAGTTTAATTTTACTTTTATGAGTTAAAATATCCAACATTAATATTAATAAGTTTTAATAAACAAATGGAATTATTTATTCCTTTTTTTTTTTTAATTAATTTATAAAAACACGTTTGCACAACAAATTCAATATGTTCGTTTAAAAACATTTTTTAATAACATGTTTATGCACATGATATACAGTAATATTTACTTTGTGACTTATTGGAGTGGGGCTCTAGTTATATAAGCAAACAATTGTAATATATTATTAAATTTATCACATTAAATGTTTGAATATTTTTTGCATTTTTGAAAGATATTGATTGATCATTTGGGGAAAATTTGTCAGGATGTTCAAAGCATTCTTTATTATTTCAATGTATATTGCTTGCATGTATATAATAGTATGTTCATCTCAGTCAGAAGAGGAAGAAGAATTAGACGATGTTGATGAAACATTTAATGTAAGTCGGTGATATTATTATGTACACTCTTATAATATTTGATGTACAAAGTAAGCAAATGTTGTGTGTTTGTTGTATCACTCACTCTGTGAAAGCAACGCTTGGGTTAAATACTAAAATAGCTCTAAAACCTTAGAGCTATCTATTTTAGGGTAAGAGAATTGGGATTTTGGGGTAAGACAATTAGTTATTAAAAAAAAACTATAGTTTTCTTTGTTTATATTTGTCAAAAAACAATATTTACTTTTAATGTTTAAAAGGAAGTATAGAAATACTCAAACTTACGTTATGTAACGCCTGAAACTGCTGCTATAAGTGATAAGGGGGTCGATTCTGTACCTGAAAGATCCCATTTCATGTGATTGTACTCAAAATTTCATAACAATTTTTAACCCTTCAGCTCCAATAAACTGAGTAGGAGAAAGCAGGGTTGTACCTGATAGAGGAGATAATTAGAGTTGATCAGGGGCCTTGTAGTTTCCAGTTGCAAGATGTATTTGAAAGATTTTTTTTTTTTTTACCTCTGCTTACTTTTTAGTTTTTGTGCCTTTTTAAACCCTCAATAAACATTTGTTATGTACACCTCAGTCTCTTACTATTCTATTCTATGGGTATTTATTTGTGATTCTTTTTGAAATCTGTTGCCTCTAACATCAATTTTGTTTCATTTCCCTTGTTGTAATTATAATTTTAATATTTATTTCATTTGTAGTAAGGTTTGTTCAATTGTTGTCCATCAGCAGTCTTAAATTCCATTTTTTTTAAATTAAAAATATAATTAACTTTAAGTAATATCAGGTACCTGTGTAAAAAGAGAGAAGGGTTTGGGTCAATGTATTATTTTTTAAGAGTAAGAAATAAGAATTCTAATTAGTTTTGCATTCCTAGAGGGTCTAGGATAAAAGTAGGTAATATTTTGAAATAGATTTTAAATGAATTTATTGACAAACTACAAGATATGTGTTTTAAGAATTTGGATGTGCATTTGAAATTGCCAACTCAAAACACTCAATATTAATAAAAGTAAAATATTTTTAAAATAATACATTTATTACTTACAATATATTTTATTACAGAAGTTTAAGAGATACTGGCTCATCATCCCACCAAGTAATCTAACAGGAGTAAGTACATAATTAAATTATCTAACTGGAGTGAGTTATTATTTTATTTCCTATGTACATGTAATTGATCATTTTAAATATAGCCAATCATATAATAAAACATCCATGCAGTCTGGCTTAGGTTAATTAAATATGACTCTAATCACTTGAAGTTTTTGAAATGCAAAGCCCCCAGTTCCTATTTGAATAACGTTACTACAAAGATGTATTCTAAAACGTTTCAGTTTATTTATTTATTTATTGTTTTAATTGGGTGTACGGACTGCTCATGGTCATTTACACCCTTTATCATACACTTATATTTTTATTAACTTATTTTAAAGTTAGTTGATTAATAATAATAAATGGATTAATTAATAATAAGTTTCAGTTTATTAATACTAAAATAAAAAATATATAAAAATCCTTTATTGCTTTTCTTTTACATAGTTCCCACATGTAGCAATTATTGTTGATTATTTCTTTTTTAATCTGTTTTTCGGCTGGTGGACAAAAGAAATTTCCGTCTCGTAAAAACAAATTTTTAAAAAATGCTCTTAACAATAGTATCAAGAAGTTAGGATATAACAGGAGGTAGTTTAGTTTTAACTTTTTAGTACTATATTTTGCCATTAAACATATCCATGATTATTATTATTTTTTTTATTTATTTTTTTCATGTAGTGGAGACGTTTTTTTAACTAAGTTTTTTTTTTTACAAGTTAAGGCCGAAATACACGGCGACACTTTTGTTGCTAGATTGGGTGTCTAGATTGAGTGTCGCAGTGGAGACACCGCCGAGAGTGGACGCTAGACCACCCCCACTCCTACCTAGTTGCGCTCTCGGTGTTTGTTTTCCTTGTGTAGACAAGACACCTGTCATGTCAATTTGCTCTCGCACTCGGTCTAGGCTAGTTTCAGCTAGGTGAAACCTTTTCTAGAGCAAGCATGATCAATACCTCAGCCGTGCAACGCGTGTGGACGACGGAGGAGACGTAGATTATTAGACAAACGGGACACCGTGCAGACAGTTCGGACACTGATCTAGGAACTTTATTCAAGGTCACACTCCGAGAGCACTCTCGGACACCAATCTAGCCAAATTTTGGCTCTCCCTGTAGACAGATCGGACACCGCTCTCGCTAGACTCTCTCGCTCTAAGTGTTGCCGTGTATTTCGGCCTTTACAAGATGCAAGTTATAAACAAGTGCGATTTTATGACGTTTTGAAAAAAGTTAATTTTAAAACTAGTCAATCTGTAGTCTTCAGATATGAGTATAAAGATTAATAATTGTATATAGTGGTATTCTTGATTAATATATCAAATCAGGCTGAAAATATATCTAATACTTTGCTGATGTAATCAAAATAATAATAATAATAATAATAATAGCTCCACCGACACTTCTTTTGAAGCAGGAGCCTCCCTACTTAAGGGGTTAGGATTGGAAAATTATTAATTTAAATGGATAGTAGTAGCTTTCCTCCATCTTCGCCTTTCCATAGCCGTCCTATGCCATATCTTTCCCATTCTCTCGACAAACTCATCTGCCCATCTTCTAGCTGGCCTTCCTTTACTTCTCGTACTCCCATATGGTGTCCATTCAGTAGTCGCCCTTGCCCATCTATCGGGATTCATTCTGTAAACATGGCCTGCCCATTTCCATTTTAGACTATGGCACTGCATCATTAGGCTCTTAGTTCCACTACTAGTGATAATTCTTCTATTCCTTATTTTTTCCCTCCTGCTTATTCCGTGCATTGATCTTAACATCTGACACTGAGCTGAAACTAATCTTCGATCCATGATTTGTGTCAGTGACCATGTCTGACATCCATATAAGATAGTGGGGAAAACGCAGCTTTGTAAAACCTTATTTTTTATAGATGCGGATACCTTTCCTTTGAAAATTTTCTTTAATGTCCAAAACTTCTTCCATCCGAGCCTTATTCTCCTATTTACTTCACAATTCAGTGTGTCCTGGAAAGCAACCAATTGTCCAAGGTAGACATATTCTTTCACATTCTCTATTATACATGTTCCTTCACCCTCCTCCACCACTATCTGGTTCATCTTGATATTGGACATAATCTTTGTTTTTGACCAATTAATCGTTAGGCCGTATTTCTTACAAACATTCATTAAGTCCACTATCATCTTCTTTATTCCAGCTTCCTCATATGAAAAGAGTAAAATATCGTCTGCAAACCGTAAGTTGCTTAGCTTTCTTCCACTTATATTAATTCCTTGTTCATCCCAATCCAGTTCTCTAAATGCTTTTTCCAGAACGCAATTAAATAATATAGCCGACATTGGACAACCCTGCCTGACTCCTCGTCTCACCTCGAACTCCTCTCCATTTTTTTCCAGTGCTATGAAAGCCTTCACATTATCATATATACTTTGGATGACTTCAATGTATGTATCTTTAACACCTGCTTCTTTTAAAGCTTTCCAAATCTCCTCATGTTCTAGCGAATCAAAAGCTTTATTAAAATCAATGAAGCATAGCACAAGGGGAATATTATACTCCTTGCATTTCTCTAATACTTGGCTTAACGTGTGCAGCTGATCTTGAGTAGAGAAGCCCGGCCTAAATCCTGCCTGTTCAATAGAGTGCGATATGAATATATCTCTTATAATCCTACTCTGAATTATCCTGGCGAAAAGCTTATAGAAAACTGACGTTAAGCTTATGGGCCTATAATTATTTAGAATATCCTTTTCCCCTTTCTTATGTATTTAAGTATTCTTATGTATGTAAGTAAGTAATGAAACTACTTAACTTTTTTAACAGTAATTTAACCACATTTGAATTGCTTTAAAATATTAACTAGATTAATAATTGACCCTACTTTCATTTTCAGTGGACACCAAGAGTAGTAACATTAGGAGAGTTCTTATTTGGAAGAAGACCATATGTCATTGGATAAATAAATGCTCCATTATTAATAATTAATAAAATAAACATACTTCTATTTGTTTTAAAAATGTATTTTTTTTTATAAATTTATGTACACTGTAATATTATACAATTTTTAAAAAATGGACAATATTAATTTTTACTTATTTGCAAGAAGAACCATCTTTAACCGAAAGAATAACTAGTTTTAAAGATATTGCTAACATTTCATGTTTTTAGAACCAAAAAAACCGAAAGAATAACTAGTTTTAAAGATATTGCTAACATTTCATGTTTTTAGAACCAAAAAAACCGAAAGAATAACTAGTTTTAAAGATATTGCTAACATTTCATGTTTTTAGAACCAAAAAAAGAAACCCTTATAGTTTCATTCCTGTGTCTGTCTGTGTGACGGTTCTAATAACTTTTGAACCAAAGGAGATAAAAACATGAAACTTTCCAGTATAAAAGATCGTTTTGACACGCACACGGGAAAAATATAGCAAACTCAAAATTATCAGCTGTTCAAATCCAAAATGGCGGATAATTCACATCGTGCAAAAAAAACAACATTTTTTTACTTAAGAGTTAATCAACTATTAAAGACAATTTTCAGCAAACTATGTATACACATATTTATTGACTTAGGTATTGAAAAGATGGCCAAAACCAAGTATATATACCCACTTACTTTTTGGACAGTGTTCATGTGAGTTATTCCTCTTTTCCCATGGTAAATGAGATCATTTCTTATCCACACTTGTCCTGAAGACTTTAATCGATTAGGCCGGTCATCCACTGGAAGCAACTACGTGCGACTAAGCGACTTGGCGACAACAGGCGACTAGCGACTTGTCCCAATGAAATGGGATTAGTCGCTTGTAGTCCCCTGTTTAAATACCTTGTTTTCTCTAGGCTTAGCACTTATTACTTGTATACTTAGATAGATTTCTTTATCTTTTACTACTTAATATTTATTAAAATTGACTAATTTAAAAATAATACATAATTGTAAACATATTTTAATTGATATCAATGTCATTTGTCCTACTTATTATTTTTATGTTATTTTTTACCAATGTAATATAATTTATTTTGTTATTTTTTTGGTTTTTTAAATATTTTGTTGATTAAAAAGAGGTTAGATTAAACATTTTTTATATTTGTTAAAATGCATAGCTAAAACTAGCGGCCGCCCCAGGTTCAAGCATCTGCTTAAAAAAAAAATATATATAACTACATAAATACGTATAAAAGTGTATAATAATATCATGTATTTCTATTATTGTGAGGAATAAAATTATTTATTTCTTTATAAGGGGTGCCCTAGCTAATATGGAACAGCGAAATATCTCCGAAACCAAGAAAGATAGAAAGATGCTGTTTTTAGGGTTCGATAATGGCTATAAATGTACTTCTAGAAAAAATACTGAACATTTTTTGTGTTCAGCAAAAGTGTGTGCAGTATAAATAATAATAAAAAAAATGTTATTAATAAGCCATATTTTTAGACTATAGTTTTGGATTCTACGGCTAAAAATAAGAATTTTTTACTCTCTTGGAAATGTTGGAAAAAATTATATGATTTGGAAAAAATAAGGCTTCCTATCCACTTTCTTTTATTATGCAAACTGAGCACACTTTTGCTCAACACAGAAAATGTTCAGCATTTCTTCTGGAAGCGCATTTATAGCCATTATCGAACCCTGAAAACCGCATCTTTTTTATCAATCACAGTTCTGGAGATATTTCGCTGTTCCATATTAGCTGGGACTCTGGGACACCCGGTATTCACTATGGATATAGAAAAATTAATCACGCAAATTTATAACAAAACCACACTATGTATGAAGAATAATTTGTATTATTCCCGCGTGATATTCTGACATAATTTCATTTTGTTTTAATTATCACGTATAATTTAAAGTTGTATTTCTTTTTAAAGGTTTGATAAATAAAGGAAATAAATAAATAAATATTCTGACAGTTGGAAAAGTTCCTGAGGAAGTTAACGCTAGACGTTCCACAGGTGTTACTGTCTCCCTAAAATTCGAAATTTTGGTGATCGAGCTATATACACTTTTCGGTACGGCGCTCAAAGACGTGAAGCGACAGTCGCGTGAAGTCGCTTACAGTGGACGACCCCTGTCGCGCATAGTCGCCTGATTCAAGTCGCTTGTAGTCGCCAGGTCACTTAGTCGCGCATAGTCGCTTCCAGTGGACGACCGGCCTTAATGTTGTCTTCCATCTTTTGCAACTTATGTTTTGGACTGAAGTTACCTTTTGAAGATTGATTTTTTCATTACTTGGCCGAACATGTTTCAGTGTTTTTACACATTAAATATTTTTCTTCGTGATTTAAAAGTATTGTGTAATCATTCTCACCACTAATTCTAAAAGCATGTGGACTTAGACCCCAAGACACTGGAGTGTCAAGGTAACCTAAAACACTGATACCTATCCATGGAACTTCATTCAGATCAGAGGCTAATTTCCTGAAAAACAGTATATAAGTTATTAAAAAAAAGGTATACATCTATTATAATATTGAGGCATATTAAAATAAGAACTATTATTTAACTAACTATTTAAAAAATATATATATATATATATATATAAATAGGGATGATGAGATCATCACTCATTTTTAGCTTTATAGGAGGTTAATTCACCTAAAATATGTTAAAATAATAATTTTAGAGTAATGCCACAGTTAAAACTAAATTTAAAGAATTCAAGAGTTCACCAAACAACTTATCAATATTATATATTATTATATTAATCAGAAAATTATTATTCCTTACCTAATCTCTTCAAAAAATGACGTTAAACGATTTCTTGAAAACAGCCCAGTCCAACTTGTAAGAACAACTTGGCCTATTTCTTCATACGGTTCAGGAGGCTCAAATATCATAAAGTCTTCACTCTCTTCTGGTCTAAAATTATAATACATATAATGATAAAATAATAAATTGCCCAAGTATGTGAATTCCTTGACCAGCATAATCGGCTCAGTCAAATTAAAAGGACATGAAAAATGCAATGTTCAAAGAGACATGGCGCTAAGATGAATTGTTTAAAAACGAAAACAAATATGCATTTATAATCAGGGCACCTTCCTCTTTCATTGAAAACCTCACATGAGGTATATCCGTTGAACAAAAATTTTAACCCCTAATTTTTGAGGGATGATTTTTTGGAGCGTCCCAGTAATTTTCCTATGTTCGGATTATACATAAAAACAGAAAAGACGGATTACACATAAAATAACAGAAAAGTTTCAAATTTTTTATTTCAAATACTTTCGGAGATCAGGTGCATTACCGACAAATAGACAAGCACAGGAGTGTATCATTTTTGTCTGCGTATTATTGTTGAGTATGAGTAATGATAATCTCAAAAATCGAAATATTTTATAGAGAATAAGGTATCATCTAAAAATCAATAACTGATGTGTAACTTCTTATCTCAAAAGGTGGAAGATAACTTTTAACCTTAAAAGTACAATTAATGTTAATTGTAGCTATAAAGAAGGAGGAAAAAGTTTAAGAAGCTTTATTTGAAGTTTAGAGTTAACTTACACTGTACCAGTCATATTGAAAGCCAAGGCACCGAACCATTCAATCAAATCTTCTTCTTCTGCTGAGAGCAAAGGGAATTTCACACTGTAATTTATCCTTTTAGTTTCTTCCACTTGACATTCTTTAACTTCAATATTATGCCGTGCAAAAAATTTTGCTATTGACGATGGACAAACTTTTACATCTAAAAGTTAAAATATAAACGTTACAAATTATATATAAACTGAAGTTTGAATATACAGTGAACGCCTGTTAATGTGAGCACTTTGGGACCCAGACAAAATGATAATACTAACTGACTGATAATAATAAGCAAAATGTATCACCAGAGGAAGTAAAACTCTAACTGTGTTTTGTTATTTGTGGGTCGATTAAGGGTAATTGATTAAGAAATTCAACTAAGTTGTTTTTCTTTTTTTATAATTTTGTCAAAAATGTTTCTTAATGGCTTAAGATAAGGTAAGAAAGAGTCATTGCCTTTAGCTATGTGATACTTTTATTATTTTGTTGAGTTTATGTATCTAGTTATTTAAGAACAAATTGTAATAAAGTTTAGGGGGGGGGGGGGTTTGAAGTGAGAGGGGTGATTTCAAGATTCATCTTAGTTAAATTTCTTGATCAATTACCCTTAATCGACCCACAAATAACAAAGATTAGAAGGAGAACAAATCAAAGCTTTACTTTCTGAGAGAAAAAGGATATTTTTTCCCAAAAATTATTTTTAAAAAATTCCTTTGACATTGATCACAATAACAGAATATTGATAAGAATTAACAGAAAATATTTACTGAATTGTAATTGCAAGAGCCTGTTCCCAGTTATTTTGATCACACTCACTGTTTTATTTTAAACTCTTAAAACTCTAAATTTAATTTATTAAAGCAATTTATGTATTTATTTAAACAATTTTTTTATGAGCCCTCTACAGCCTAAGCCACGTGAGAGGCTTAGACTGTAATTGCCTATAAATAATAATTGCCAATAAAATGGAGCTTTCAGGTAAAATAGTGTAAAAAAAGCACACAAAAATATTCCAGTTGTAAGAATATTTCTTTCCCTGTATTTCAGTTTTTGTTAACCTAAGGAAATAGAAATTACTGTTTATGTATTAAATTCTAACAAAACTAAAAGTTACATTATATCTTCGGTTTATCCCTTTCTTTATTCTTTATATTCTTTTCTCTCTTCTTCTCGGGCTATAAGGGATGGTCAATAAAAAAACTGTTATTTTTTCAAATAGTCAGTTTATTAAATTTGCAAATTTTCGCCTATACCTAGGCATCATTAGGCCTTTGTCTGAGTACAATTGCTGGTGAAAAATATATGTGATACATAATCCAATTAACATTTTGGGATCAGTGAGTAACTTTCCATACACAGTATTTTCAGTTACTGTATTTTCAGAGTAACTGAAAATACTGTGTATGGAAAGTTACTCACTGATCCCGAAATGTTAATTGGATTATGTATCACATATATTTTTCACCAGCAATTGTACTCAGACAAAGGCCTGATGATGCCTAGGTATAGGCGAAAATTTGCAAATTTAATAAACTGACTATTTGAAAAAATAACAGTTTTTTTATTGACCATCCCTTATAGCCCGAGAAGAAGAGAGAAAAGAATATAAAAGTTACAATGAAATAATAATGTTTTAACTTTGAATAATTTTAATTTCATAATGTGCTAAATCTTAACTGAATATAAAAAAAATATATATATGTGTATAACTAGCATGAGTGTTATTTTTATTTTTTCTAACATTTTTTCTAACACTATAGCCGTGTTGAACAAACCTAGTTCAAGAAAAGTCTTGGATACTTTTAAATTTAAAAAGCAACGAGGAGTTAATGGTTGGTTAAGGTTAAATGGTTGTGAATGCCAATTTATACAGCTGATGGAGTGATGAACTAACCCCGTATGATCCGTTTGGCAGGCCTAATCCCTTCTTGATCTATTGCACCACAGAATTACTGAAAATGACCATTAGCGGTTAACGTTAATGTAGCCTTTCTAGAATAAAGTTACTTTAGAGCGGAATCTTCTTTCTTTAATCTTTATAAGGAAACAAAAAAAAGAAGAGTGTATAATTAACTTAAAAAAATAAGGACAAACTGTTGGAATGAGACAAATCTAATAGTCAGCTGCAGAGCCATAGAACTGGTAGAATAGTTCCAATACATATCGAAATATATCAGGAAATCTTACCTGTAGGTTCCCAAGTTAAAATAAGATCAAATCTCACATTTGAATTGTTACAAAGGTTGCGATAAGCCTTTTCATAATTTTTACATCCAATTTTAAAGCAATCCGTGTTTAAATTAATTCTAACTGCTAAAAAGAAAAAAAAAAAATAATAATAATAATAAGACAACAAAGTATGTATAAGGTTGTATTTAATTAGGCATGTTAAAATAAATAATAAATTGAAAGATGACTTTGAAAGTAAATTTTTATAGAGAAAATAATCTCAACATTATGAATTATACAGTAGAAAAGTTCTATCACTCTTTAGAATAAGATACTGATAGATTTTTTTCAACATCTATTTTTTTTTTTTTTTTTTTTCTTTTTTTTTCTTTTTAAAATGTTGACTAGTAATTAATTTGCTAGAATTTAAAATACAGTAATACCCCGGACTTACGTAATAGATGGGACCGCCAAGTATTATGTAAGTAAAAAATTACGTGCCTGGACATGTATGGGACACTCACTAAATATCAAGTTTTTTGTTATTTTGCAACAAATTAAGTTGTAGATTCACGTTGACAGGCTGCGAGGGCATCTTCTTACCTAGTTTGTATGTATAATCTCATAAAAAGAGAGGGTTCAAGGTATTGTATTGACCCCCTTATCACTTTTAGCAGCAGTTTCGGGTGTTGTGCAACTCCGAATTTACTTAAGTAGGGGTATTTCTGTACTTTAATTTTGTAACTTTCATGAGATGTCAGTTCTGACATCAAAACTACAAAATGAAAGTATACTACTTTTGAACTAACCAAGATCACAATTGAAAATATGCTAAATTTTAACTTAGTATAAAAAAAAAAAAAATAAATAAGTATAGGTACCATAAGTGTTGTTTTTATTTTTTCTAACGTCTATAGCCGGACCTTTTACTAAACCTAGTTCTTGAAAAGTTTTAGTATCTATGTTTAAAATTAAAAAGCCGTGCGGAGTTATAGCTATGCAATTATCACAATCAAGCCAAGTGTTGACACTCAGAGCTGACACTTCACCTAAAACATGCATAATTCAACAGTCCTCAGCACAATAAACACATACATTTCTCAGAGTGAAAAATATTAATTTTTTAAAAATGTTTCCTGTATGCTATGGTAATTTAGGTTTTTACTAGTAAAATAAAGATTAAAAACAATAAATAAATACATATAAGTATATACCTAATCTTATTTATTTTTAAATATGAAAATTAAGGAAATAGAAGAAATCAAGTTCTGCAGTTCCATAGCAATAATTTTCATTTAACAACAAAATAAAAATTCATTACAGCCAATGCAATAAAAAATAAATTAAAGCTTGAATATTTTTATAGGAGAATCTAGAAAGAGAATTTAGAAAAGGTAATAGCTTTAAGAAATAAGAAACAAAACATTTATTAATTTGAAAAGTGTATGCACTATTTGCTTCTGGCTTACTTTTTTTATGTTAAGCTGTTATTAGATAGTTACTAATAGACACATTGATTACTCTAAACCAAATAGGGCAAATTAGATTTTCCTTTATAATTATAGTTTTCTAAGAGTTGAGGCATTTTTAAAGGTTTTAATTTTTTAAATACTTAGGTGAACAATTGAGCCCTTTTTGTTTTTAGCCCTTCATGTTATAAAATTAGATTTACACTATGATACAAAAGGAAGTCACTGTCACTAATACCATTTTTCCTAAAACAACTGGTCTTTATTTAATTGATTTCCTCTGTCCCAACATTCATATGATTTTAATAATAGAACCTATAATATAATAGTAATACAAACGTCTTACCTCCTTTAACAAAATAATCAATAAAATCCTGAGTGATGAATAGATGTAGGGGTACTGACATGAGTTTATAATAGGCAGAGTCATGAGTAAGGGTTTGAACAATATTAGGAGGTACCGCCATACTGTCAGGAAGGATTAAAGACACCTGTGCATAGAAAATAACCACAAATAATTAGAATATGCAATGTGATCTAGAAACTTAATGTAATAAACTGTAATTTAACAAAATGAAATGTATAAAATAGGGGTAAATTTAAATTAATAGATTACACATAATAGTGATATCATCTTCTAAGGGTAAGTGTCCATCTGAGACTAAATCTCGAGAGCTAGTCTCGAGATTAGTCTCAGAACCTTTTCCACTTGAGAGCAACATCAGCCTCTCTCGAGTCTCGGAGAGTCGTAGAGTCTCCGAGACTAGTCTCAGCCCCATGTCCACTAGCGATTTCAATCTCGAGAAGGAGTCTCGATACTAAAAAGTCTCAGATGGACACTTACCCTAATGCTGTTTAGCTAACTATAGAGTTTACCAAAAGGTTTTTAGGATGTAGGTCCTAATAAAAATACAAGTACATGGAATATATTCCCCCCCCCCCTAAAAAATAGAATTTAAGGGGTTGAAATACCTAGACAGGGGGGTTAACTGCCAATGCCTACAACTTTGGCCGAAACGAAGTCAAAGATAACAACTACTATTAAGAGTGTCACTCCCAGGCCCAGATTTAGGAATTGTGCGCCCCTGTGCTATCAGTAATTTGCCGCCCCTCCCCCTTCATAATTCACCACCGTTGGAGTACACCCTTCCCAGCGCTGTACGACAAACCCCTGATCTTCAGCACAATTTCAAAAATCACTTAACTAGTCAAGTCAATCCATTGAGATGATTTCCATCAATGCTCAATTTTAAAAGATTTTGATGTAGAGAGCTAACATTAGTGTAATTCGACTATATCTACAAGATTTACTTCCAGGAGTATTATGGTAAAAAGCATAGTATTTAAGAATTGTAAGGATAATCTCCCAAAAGTGATGTTTTTTGCGAATATTCGAAAAAGATAAGCTGTTCCGGATTCCGGATCCATGTTTATAGGACTTTTTTTGTTCAGCGTCAAATTTCCTATAAGAAACCTGAAGTGTTGTGGTTTGTTTAGAGAAGCCTTTTTTGTATTTGTACACGAATTAAATTAAACAAAAACAGTAATAAATGTTGCTGCCCCTCAAATATTGCCACCCTATTACAAGCACAGATTAGCACTTTCCTAAATCTGGTCCTGGTAACTCCTGATATGTTTCAGAGGAATTAAACATCTCGATATTGTACAACTAATTCCTGGAGAGCACACAGAACCTATACAGACAATAAGGGAGAAACATGAATATAACATGCAGGTACGCTAAAAAAATGCAAAACACAGCATTTACCGTGTGAAAGATGATGCAATTATTATGTCCACCACAGCTACATTGACACACTTACGATACTGTCAACATCAGCAGCAAAACTTGCAAGTTTTGCTCTATAATTGTATGTTCGTAGTATATTTTAATTTAAAGAACAATATGAGGCAGTTTAAAGAAAAGATGGCGGGCCCTCACTCCAACTTATTTTTTTGACAAAGGAATACAAACTCTCCTATGAAAAAATCATACTGTGGCGGGCTTCGCAGAACCCGCAAGTTATTTATTTTGATTTTGTTGTTATATTTTGATGTGTTTATATGTGATTTCAATGTGACATATTTTTCATTTTATAATGTGAAATCTGTGATCATTTCTTTTACCAGATAAAAATAGATTTTCCGCTGCGTTAAAAGAAATTTCATTCATTAATTATTAACTATTCGCGCTGGCTAGATTCGGCCAGCGACAGTAAAAGAAATGTTTTATTTTTTATTCGGTTCCGAATAATTACTCAGGTTGTCGGTTCGCGTCAGCTCTTTTACGTCGGTCGGGTTCGTGAGTTATTTTCGGCTCAAAGTATAATCGTTTGGATGTCTATAGTAAGTTGTTATTAATTTTGATTTTAATAACAGAAGTATGTCATTGCCCGATATTCCACCTCGTAGCAGAAAAATGACGGAGGTTGGGTTGGAATATCTTAAAGAAAAAATACTGAGAAGACTTAAAACCATCAAGAAAACTCTGTATGAAAAGGCTGCTGAGTTTGAAAGGCTTGCATCGCTACCGGAGGTATCAAGGTTACAGCTTAAATTGATCCTGAAAGAAATTGAGAGAAATAGGATACTTTTGGGAGAAAATTTAAGTTTGTTGAAGGACGAATACCAGAAGGTAAATAAAGAAAGCTCAGTTATAAAGGAGTATCAAATTATAATGTCGGGTATTGACGATGAAATTGCTAGATTACGTGGAACATCAATTGCAGGAAATATTGCTACTAAAAGTAATTTCAGTTCTAGTAGTAAGGCGTCAAAATTTCCAGAAGAATTGTTACAAAGGGCAGAAAAGGCACGTCAGGAATTGGAGCTGGCAGAAGATGAGATAAGAAGGCTGAACAGCTCAAAAGCAAGTTCAAAAAAGTCAAAGGTGTATGCTGAGTCATCTAGAGCTTCGTCTATTTGCTGCGATTGGAAGGTAGAGGTAAAGAATAATCCAACTTGTGAAAAGGTAAAACCTCTAACATATTTTAATGACAGTTGTTTTTCTTCACTGTCAGACAAATTGCACATATTAAGCTTAGTTGAGCCTTATAAGTTTAACGGGGATAGTGACAGATTCCCAATATTTAGAGAAGAAATAAGAAACCACTTAGAGGACGGACTGTTACCTGACAGTTATAAAAAAACTTTCCTTAGGAAATTCCTTGAGGGCGAGGCATTAAGGGTGGTGGAAGGAAATTTGGCCTTGTCTTATGTACACCTCATTGAATTATTAGAGGAAAGATTTGGTAGTCCAATCTCTATCACTGAAGCATGGGTTAGAAAACTGACTGAGGGCTCAAAGTTAGGTCTCACAGATCATAGGGAATTTACTAATTTTTCGGATACGCTTAATACGGCAATCAAGGTTCTAAATAAAGATTCAATTAGGGAAATGAATTCAAAATTTTGTTTAAGAAAAATTGTAGAAAGACTTCCGTATAAATACCAACAGTCGTGGATTAAAAGATCCCTAGATTTAAACGGTAATGAAACGATTTACGATTTAGCTAGATTTGTTGAAGGAGTAGCAAAGGTCCATAGGCATCCCGTGTATAGTGGTTTACGGCAGGATGATAAGTTTCAAACAGAAAACAATAATAATAAATTTAGGAGTTTTAGGGAAAATAATTATAAGAATAATAATAATAATAAACAAACTAAAACGTCGAATCAGGAAAACAAATTTAATAATCAAATAAATTATAATAGTGGTCCCAGTTCCTCAAAGGTGTTGTCAATAGAGTCCAATTGTAAGTGTAGTTTCTGTAAGGAAGAGCTGCACGATTTAACTAAATGTTCTTCCTTTCTTAAATTGACAACGGATCAAAGATTCGCTTACGTAAAGGAGAAAGGACTTTGTTTTGGGTGCTTAGAGGGGTCCCATAAAACTAAGGGCTGTATACAAAGATTAAAGTGCACTAAATGTTTTAAAACACACCCTACATGTTTACACCGAGAGGAGAGTGATAGGCCTAGCGTAGGTAGGGAGGTTAAGGTCCATGCGCGTAATGTTAATTCAGGTAACACAGGCTCCAATAATAATGATAAGGATAAAGGTGGTCAGATCACGACTCAGGAACCACAACCTAGTTCAAGTAAAGCATTACAAGCTACAAGTGACTCCGGTGAGACAACCTCATTTATAGTACCTATTGTTGTATTTAATAAAAATAATCCTGAATTAAAAATCGAAACCTATGGGTTATTGGATGACGGAAGTGATTCGTGCTTCATTAAAGAAGGGTTAATGAACGAATTGCAACTATCAAAATTAGCGACTCAACTTAAGGTTAAAACTTTAACTAATACCACTTTAATAGATTGCTTTAAGGTTAAAGATATAATAGTAAAAGGTGTAACAGGGAAAGAAATAGAATTAAAAGGGAAAGTATTTAGTCAAGTAGAGATGCCATGTACGTATGAAGATATCCCTACACCCGATATAGCTAGGAAATATAAACATCTAAAGGAAATTGAGGGAAAAATTTCACCTCTTCGAAAGGAGTTAGACATAGGGCTACTCTTAGGTAACAACTGCCCGGAAGCTTTGTGTCCCCTGCAGGTACTACAAGGTAAAAAAGGTGAACCTTATGGGGTACAGTCAGCTTTAGGGTGGGGTATAATAGGTCCAAAGAGTAGCGAAGAGGGAAATTGTACGGTTTCATTAAGAATTAATAGTAAACAAAACGTATCACAAACTCAAGAGTTAATAAATCCGTGGATGCGATTAGATTTTCCTGAAACGATTCTAGATGATCGTAGATCTGCAATGTCGGTAGAGGATAAAAGGTTCATGAAAATATTAGAAGAAAACGTTACACATAGGGAAGATAAGCATTATGAGTTGCCACTGCCATTTAAGACTAATTCTGTAAAATTGCCAAACAATAGAGCTGTTGCGTTAAAAAGGCTGTACTGTTTAAAATCTAAATTTGAAAAAAATCAGGATTATAAGGTCGATTACGTAAAGTTTGTTGAAGATATGATTAAAAGGGGACACGCTGAACCAGTGCCGGTGGGAGACGCACCAATAGGAACTACCTGGTACATTCCTCATCATGGCGTGTACCATCCTAGGAAGCCAGGTAAAATTAGGGTGGTCTTTGACTGTTCAGCTGCCTATCAAGGGGTGTCTCTGAACTCATTGCTCCTATCAGGTCCAGACTTAACAAGTCCTATTATTGGAGTATTATTGAGGTTTCGAGAAGGCCTTATTGCGATTTGTGGTGACATAGAAGGCATGTTTCACCAGGTCTTCATGCGTGAAAAGGATCGCGATTTTCTGCGTTTCCTCTGGTGGGAAGGAGGGGATACGTCATCACCTATCAGAGAATATCGAATGACTGTTCATCTATTTGGTGCAACATCGTCACCAGGATGCAGTAACTTTGCTCTGAAGCAAGCTGGCAAGGATAACGAGGCTACAATAGGTACTAAAGCAGCCCAGTTCATCAGAAGGGACTTTTATGTCGATGATGGTTGTGCTTCTTTAGATGACGTTCCACAGGCTATCCAGTTATTAAAGGACGTAAGGTTAATGTGTAGTCTTGGTGGATTTCGATTCCACAAAATTATTTCAAATAATAAAGAGGTTCTACTCGGTGTTCCACCAGAGGAAAGGGCGACAGGATTTAAAGAATTCGACCCTATGAAACATTCTTTACCAAGAAGTGAACGAATTTTAGGAGTACCGTGGGATGTTGAGAAGGACGTGTTTAAGGTTCAGGTGTCTGTGAAGAATAAACCTCCATCTAGAAGGAATATATTGAGTGAGATATGCTCAGTTCATGATCCGTTAGGATTTGTAGCTCCGTATGTACTTCGAGGCAAAGCTATCTTGCAGGATATTTGTAGAGGATTAAGAGCTCAAAACTTAGATTGCTGGGATGATGAAGTTGATGAAAGATTTCAAGAAAGGTGGAATGAGTGGAGTACAAATCTTACTAAGTTAAATGGAATTTTTGTACCTCGTTGTTACAAACCATTAAATTTTGGAATTGTTACAGCAATACAAGTGCACGTATTTTCAGATGCATCTTCACTAGGTTATGGTGTCGCAGCATATTTACGGTTAGTTAATAAAGAAGGAGAATGTCACTGTTCGTTTATTATAGGCAAAGCTAGAGTATGTCCTTTAAAACCGATTTCCATCCCTAGGTTAGAGTTAACGGCCGCAGTTGTTGCAGCTAGAATAGGAACGGTTATTAGAGATGAGTTAACATTTGAAAATATGGAACTACACTATTGGACAGATAGTAAAGTAGTTTTAGGATACATCAAGAATGAGACAAGAAGATATCAAATATTTGTCGCGAATAGGGTTCAGGAAATACGTGAGCTTACCAATGTTGAGAATTGGCATTACGTTTCTACCAAAGAAAATCCGGCGGATATAGCATCAAGAGGTCCAACAGCAGATATGTTATTAAAGAGCAGTTGGTTAGAGGGTCCTAGGTTTCTTTGGGGCAAGGAAGAATGTTGGAACGTTAGCAACGCTTTAGAAATAGAAATTATAGAAGGAGATCCGGAAGTTAAAGTTCGTACAGTAACAGCTATGCCGGAATATGCAAGTCTTTCATCTCGTCTGGGGAGGTATGGCTCCTGGAAGAGAGCCAGGAGTTCAATAGCATGGGTATTACGTTACTTTAAAATTCTAAAGTCTAAAGGAAAAGAAAGAAAAGGGATACAGGGTGGCGCTAATACTAGGCCATTAAACGCGGAAGAAATTAAGGATGCCGAACTCTGTATATTTAAATTTGTTCAGAATGAATCGTTTAAGGAGGAACTTAGTTTATTTAAATCTAATATGCCTGTTCTAAAACTAAAGAGAACAAGTAGGATAGGTGCTTTAAATCCTATTGTAGACGAGTTAGGAATATTAAGAGTAGGAGGTAGGTTAAAGTTAAGTGGAGTGGTTAACCAAGCTCAAAGGCATCCTATTATATTACCTGGTGATCACCACTTAACTAAATTGTTAGTAAAACATGTTCACGATATCAACCATTTAGGGAGATCTGGGACAATAAATCGACTAAGAGGATCAGGTTATTGGGTAACTAGGTGTTCAACGGTAGTTAGGACCTTGATTTCCAGGTGTGTAATTTGCCGAAGAACTAGGAGTCGTTTCCAAGTACAAAAGATGGCCGATTTACCCATTCAAAGGTTAGAACCTGCTGCACCATTTACTCACTCGGCAGTAGATTACTTCGGTCCATATACGGTCAAGGAAGGAAGGAAACAGCTAAAACGGTACGGGGTAATTTTTACTTGTTTGGCTTGTAGGGCAATATATTTAGATGTAGCTGATTCACTTAGTACGGATTCTTTTATAAATGCACTGCGCAGATTTTTAGCTTCGAAGGGACCTATTACAAGTTTAAGATCCGATTTAGGTACTAACTTTGTTGGGGCATGTGAAGAGTTAAGAAAGTGTGTTAAGGAGGTTGATGAGTATAGAATTACCAAATACCTTTCAGAACAGTTCTGTACGTTTCAGTGGAAGTTCAATGTACCTAAAGCTAGTCACATGAATGGTGTGGTTGAACGGCAGATAGGAACTGTGAAAAGGGTTCTGGAGGTAATTCTACTGCAAAACCCAGGGCTTTTAACTGAGGATGGGCTTAGAACTTTCTTTAAAGAGTGTGAGAGGGTGGTTAATGATAGGCCTCTAGGAGTGACAAATTTATTGGACCCTCAGTCAATCGAACCGTTAACACCAAACCATGCAATCTTGATGAATGCCAAACCGTTACTTCCACCACCTGGAAGCTTTGACTCAGGGGACGCTTACGTAAGAAAAAGATGGCGGCGAATTCAGTTTCTTGCCAATGAATTCTGGTCTAGATGGAAGAAAGAATATGTACTAAGCCTGCAAGAGAGAAAAAAATGGAGGAAGTCTGAAGAAAACCTGAGGGAAGGTGATGTTGTTTTGAGTAAGGAGGATAATGTTGGTAGAGGTGCCTGGCCAATGGCACGAGTCTTAAAAATTCATCCAGGTCAAGATGGGCTAGTCAGGAAGGTGACGCTACGATTTTCTAATGGGTCAACTTTGGACAGACCCATTCATAAAACAGTGCTGCTCGTTCGATTCCCCAACGAGGAGCCATGTCAAACTTGAAATGCAAGCATTTGGGGAGCCATGTGGCGGGCTTCGCAGAACCCGCAAGTTATTTATTTTGATTTTGTTGTTATATTTTGATGTATTTATATGTGATTTCAATGTGACATATTTTTCATTTTATAATGTGAAATCTGTGATCATTTCTTTTACCAGATAAAAATAGATTTTCCGCTGCGTTAAAAGAAATTTCATTCATTAATTATTAACTATTCGCGCTGGCTAGATTCGGCCAGCGACACATACACATATAATTTCTCGGCTAATTCGGATTGTACGTGCCCCAGAATTTTTGTCGAGTTGGACCTCTACCTGGTTTATATACAGTAGGGTTATTTTTCTTCAGGAAATGAGCGGAGCACCGCGAATTGGTGCGGAGCGGCTATTGAAAATTCAAGGGTACACAAAATTAAGGTTTTTAATTTAATATGCGGGATTTTATCACTTAACCTCAAAGTGGGGTCACGTACAATGTACAAACCAAATTTACCTAATTTCTCAAATGCACTGTTTGACAAAGGAGTATAATCTCTCAAGTTTGTAAATTAAACAAAGTTGTGCCGCCAAGCGATTCTTGACCGTATCATCTCCTTCAATTCAGCCTTTAAATGCATGAACACATCTTTAATTTATTTCTTAAATTTGTCAATTAAAAACCAAATTTATATTGAAACTCGAGGAAGCTATTAGGCACCTATGTATATACTTTAAATTGAGTCTTATACCCCGATTTGTGCTCAGGAATGGCCTTACTTATGTTGACTATACAAGCCAACAAAATTGTACACAATAGTATAAATTATATGCAATACTACATGGACTCAGAACGAATTTTTCTATATCTTAAATTATGTTTAAAAAAAAATACTTACAGAAAAATTGTAGAAATGGTTTTGAATAATTTGATTGATTACATGTCGGTCTTCAGATATATTTCCGCGTTTAAAAGTCACATTTACAGGTGCTGGTTTGAAATTTACAACTCGAGGGTTCAACATTTTCAAACGGTAATAAATTTAATAAACTGGTTACAAATTTAAAAATACATATTAGTTAAAAATCAATTCGAATTGAAAATACCACATGGAATAAATAATTTAAAATCGCGTGGGTTTCTTATCACTCTTATCAATGAAAACAAAAACAAAAAGGTTAAAGTAAGGTTATTTTATTTAGTGAAAGTGAATGATAACAAATGTAAACATTAGTTGTTTTTAATCATTTTTATTTTATTTTTTTAATTTAATGTTTATTTTAATTTATATCATGTGTTTGTTTCTACCATGAATTTATTTCTATCATGTCTGTCTCTGCAGTTCCAAAGCCTATTAAAATTTTCAGCATACTTTCAATTTTTGTCAGCCTATTTGTTTTCTTTAGCAGTTATTTCCTGTCTTCCCCTAGCAATCGGAATAGCAACGATGGAGGCTTGGTATTTTATAACTTTAATAACGAAACTGGTCTTAGCAGAAAGATAATTCCTAATTTGATTCATTATGTTATATTTGGTCAAGATGAATTGAATTTCATTTCCTTCCTGTCAATAGTTTCAGCTATAAAGGTAATTGCATGTTTATGAATTCTTTGTACGTCGTTGTTGTAATTTACGCTTAAGCTTAAATAATGTAGCATAATGGCCGAAGCCAATCTTAAGGGGCCCACACACTTACAGTTTAACTGCAGGCCGTTATCTTATACGATTATCGTAAGGCCAAAATCTCAGACCACCACACATTAACCATCCACCGCCTGCAGGCAATCGTAAAGAACTACAGATCTGTGCCTGTATGTGCCACACACTGTGCGATGAGCACCTGAAGGCCATGATCTGTCGATTTTTAACTGCAGTCCGATGGAGGGAAATAAACAAAATAAAGACGATACACTCTACACGACTGCAGGCCGACTGATAGTGTAGGGCGACTTTTTCCTTGAGGCACAGGCCTGACAGTCCACGGACTGTCGTCTCTCCTTCCATCCGATCCTTGCCTCTACCCTCCACACACCTTCAGTTCACCTCCGACTGCAGTCCCCCATCTTAAGGAAAACTGACAAATGTGTGGCCAAGCTCCGTGGACTGTCAGATCATTATCTTCAGTTAAACTGTTAGTGTGTGGGCCGCTTTATGCCTTGCGTGCTTGTGATTATAACCGGTAATAGGTGCTGATTTAATGTACTATTAGTCAGATTTTCATGGCCAATCCTTCCTCATGGATAAATAAATTTTGTTATTATAGTAGAAGTAGTTTTGAGATAAGCACAAATCTAATAGGTGTGTGAATTCTTTAATTACTATTTTATATAAACAGTGCTTGTTAAGGAGTCGATTCAAAATAGCCAAGTTTCTATCTTTCAGAACGCTTAAGTACTAGTAGATTAGGGAATCCAATCCCGGACCAAATTTTCGATCCTGGGATTTCGGGACCGTAAAAACGAATTTCGGGATCCCGGGACCAATCCCGGGATTGGCCAAATTTCAACTAGACTTATAAAAAGCCTAAAAGCATGATGTAAAAGTATAATGTATTATTATTTATTTAATTATTATTATAAAAAAATAAACCATATTTATTTAGCATTTCTTTTGTTTATTTTAAAAAATTGGTAAACATTAACCACACTAAAGAAGCAAATAATGTACCTAATGAAAAGAACTAATCATCCCGCAATACGTTTTAGCAACAAACAAAACTCTGCATACTTAAAATGTTCTTAAAAATGTGCTGTTTAGGTTTTAAAATTATTTGAATTTACAAAACTTAACAAAATTGAGCCATTTATTTTCTTATGGTGCTTAGAAGGTTAGTTTTCGTCTGTACTCCAGGTTCATACTTTTTACAACAGTTTTCATACTTTTTTCAATTTCTTGATTTAAAAGTTATGTAAGTGTAGCTGGAGCTGGATAAATACTTTCCTCTCTCTTAATACTTCCTTCAGTCCACACCGCACACTCAACAAATCTCAGAAGTCTGTATGCTCTTAATACGCTTTTAAAGTGCATTCGTCTTCCTGATTAATATTATTGTTTATTAAATAAATAAATAAATAAATCCTTTATTATTGATTTAAGTACATTTTAGTTTATACGATTGCAATTCGTCATATTTCCCAATCATATCAATCAGTACATTTTCTTTTGGCCAGTATTGTTTGAAATAATTAAATCTTTAATTTAGACAGACAGAAAATAAATACAGTAACTATTCAATACAAATTCAACAAACCACAGCGATCACAGAGAGGATTAAAATTAAAATTAAAGACCAAAAATAACAATTAAATATTAAAATAACAATTAAATAATTAGAATAACCATCAAATATTAAAACAATCCAATATTAAAACAACAATTAATCAAATATTAAAACAACAATTTAACAAATATTAAAATAACAATTTATCAAATATTAAAATTAAAATAACAATTTAACAAATTATAACAATTAAATATTAAAATAATTTTCTGAATAAACCTCACTTATTTTATAGACCGGTTTATTGACCAAAATGGCGCAACACTCATGAGAAAACTTTTTTTGGTCTCGAATGCTCTTTAACCTCTCTGGTAAGCTGTTGTACAGCCTAACACTAGTATAACACTGACTTTGTTCATATTTACTGGTTCTATGCTTTTATTTAATTCATTTGTTTGATTTTTTATTTAGTTTACTACTTAGAAATAAATATATTGCCGTAGGAGTAAATCGGCTCGGGATCCCGGTATCCCGGGATTGGATTCCCTAGTACAGATCCTTAATGTCAAAAGACACTAACATAGCCAGGCGAGGTGTATGGAGATGAGCAGAATGACACAAAAGGCTGAATAGGTATATTATGTCCTTACATACTTTTGGTGCGTCCTAAAATCATGGAGCTAGGGGATTCATAGTAATATGGATCTGAGCGTTAATTTATCAGGAAATAAATTGGTGGCTTTTGGCATCCCTTATGCTTCATTCCATTAGTTTTTTCTCTTTTTACTTTCTCATGTATAAAGTATATAGTATATATGGAGATAAAGTATTGTGATAGCACACAAATTTGATTTTGAGGTCCCCTATAGTTATAATACGTATTTTAAATATGTTTAATTGTTAGTTGATTAAATTAGATTTTATCTCATCAGTATCTCTATGTAAATGAGAATGGTTTGTTTGAGTTTGTCAGACCGATTTTTATTTCTTTTTTATTTGTGTTTTACATTATTTGATTTGAAAAATAATACACGTCTTATTATTATTTGTAGATCCAAAAGCCAGAGGAAATATGGATACATCATGACAGCCCTGAGTTAAGCGGGCGATATTGGCACCTTATTACTGAACTTTCAAATTTAACACATGTACCTGTTTTAATCAAATCACTGTCAAAACCCGACTTTGTATTTGGGCAACCTCTTAGTTCGATTTATCATGCAAGTGATGTGGCTCGTCTATTAGTACTTCAGAGTTATGGAGGAATTTATCTTGACTGTGATACATTGATCTTGAAACCACTAAATAAATTTTTAAAGTTTGAAATGGTTTTGGGATGGCCTGAAAATGACTATATTGGAACTCAGGTATATGAAAAATACATTCATTTTGTAGATCTTAACATTTTAGTGTATTCAAAAATTTGGTAATGAGAAGTCTGGAATAATATAATAATAAAATAATGCATGGCTCAACAACCTATAAAAGGCTTTGGCATGCCAAAGGGCTTTGTTGATTATTTAAGCCGAACTGGCATAAATTATTGAAAAAGGATTAAAAGAAAAGACGATTTTCCCAGATAGCACGTGAATCGAACTTTACTTAAAAACGTGTGTATGAGAGGTTACAATACAGTGTTTCCAACTTAGATTTACAAAATGATTTAAGAATTTTGATATTGCCGCCAAAACAGATATGATTAAAAAAAAACTTCTCACAAAATTCAACAGGCTTCAACTATATAAGTAATAGATATATATTCCAGCTATATAAGTAATAAATGATATAGGGTTGCTGGTGGAGGAATCAGCTGTATAAGTTGTAGGGTTGGGGCATCGATAGCTAAACATCGATGTTTTCGATACATCGACATCGAAGGAACAAACGTCGATGTTAGCCAAAACATCGAAAGAAAACATAGATTTTTTTCGATACATCAACATCGGTCCTTCAACCTGACGAGCAAAAAAAAAAAAAAAAAAAAAATCCCTCCTTTTCGTTCCCAATTTTCGTTGACACCCATTTTTTGGAGTGCGATGCATCAATGACATCGATCTTTTTGGTGTTTTGGAAAAACATCGATGTTGACCGATACATCAAAAGATCAGCATCGATGTTTTTAAGTCCGATACATCGATGTTTTCTATACATCGACACAGTCAGGATAGTCTTGAAATATGTAAAGTACAGTGTTTGGCCAAGTAAGTGTCTTAAGAAAGTTGAAATTAAATCCAAGGCTAATTACTGCAAATTAATCAATTTTCGATTGAGTAAGGACTTGATATGGAGATCAGTGGACACATTTTGTCTGAACACTATTAAGTATCAAAGAAGAAGTAGAACTACCAGTGTTAAAGTTAGCTTGCGGACTCTACTCTGAGAACTGCTCAATGTAGACTATAGGAGATAACATAGGAGGTAGAAGAATAAAATTAAAGTAAACAAATAGGTTGAGAATTTAGACAAATGGGTATACATTTTTTGATAAACTTTCTAAGTATATAACATGCTTTAGATCAGGGGTTCCCAAACTTTTTTGTTGGCGTACCACTTAATATGTCTTAAATTTTTCATGTACCACTGATGTTTTACAGGACTATCCAGGACTTTTTTTTACAGAAGAAAGGGGGTCCGGGGGCCTTCCCCCACAAAAATTTTGAGTTTTAAATGTTCAAAAATGTATAGTCCAGGAGATAGCGTGCATAAAAGTGTATGACTAACATCAATCTAGAATTTTGTATACAAGTAAATCTTTTAGCGCCTTTTAAGAATATGTGGTCGGCTAAGTTCGTCTGCGGGACATAGCTTTGCAATAGGCATTTAAAAAAAAATATTGGTGGAGAGTGGCCATGTCCCGCCAATTATGGTGGACAGTATGATTTTCATGATCCTCAGTACTGAATTAGTTAGTAGACCGAAAATCAAGTTGATGTTATTTTCACACTTGATAGTTTAGTTATTCAAATATTTTTAAAAATCAACGTTGTCACCTGTCAAGGGACAAACTAAGATCAACTTTATTTTTAGTCTACTAACTAATTCTGTACTCA